>JAULBW010012916.1:0-10247 GCA_032358265.1 Vaucheria bursata
GCCCTTTGTGTGGTGCTTCTCGCGGGATGGTGACGACGAATTCGGTGAACTGGCCGGGCTCCGAGAAGACCTCGATCTTCCCGCCGTGCTGCTTCACGACGATGTCGTGGGAAATCGACAGCCCGAGCCCCGTGCCCTGTCCGGCCGGCTTGGTGGTGAAGAACGGCTCGAAGATCCGGCCGCGAATGTCTTGGGGGATGCCGCCGCCGTTGTCGCGGACCTTGATGCGGACGCGCTTGTCTCGCGCCCTGGTGCTCACCGTGACCTGCGGGACGTGTCCCGGCGTCTCGGCGGCGTGCTTCTCGGTGGCCTGGAAGGCGTTGCCGATGAGGTTCAGCAGGACGCGCGTCAGGTCCTGCGGCAACACCGTCGCCATGCCGGCATGGGGATCGTAGCGGCGCTCGAGCGCCACGTTGAAGGAGGGGTGCTCCGCCCGTGCGCCGTGGAAGGCGAGGTTCAGGGCCTCCTCGACGAGGCCGTTGATCTCGACGGACCGGGCCTCGCCGCCACCGCCCCGCGAGTGCAGGAGCATGTTGCGCACGATCGAGTCGGCGCGCTTTCCATGCTGCACGATGCGTTGCAGGTTGCCGCTGATCAGGTCGGCCACCTCGTCGAGCTCCGCCCTCTTCTCGGCCGGCAGGCTGGTCCCCGCCTCGTCGACGCGCTCACGCAGCTCCTGCACCAGCTCGGTCGAGAGCTCGGCGAAGTTGTTCACGAAGTTCAGCGGGTTCTTGATCTCGTGGGCGATGCCGGCCGTGAGCTGGCCGAGCGACGCGAGCTTCTCCGTCTGCACGAGGCGATCCTGGGCCGCGCTGAGATCCTCGAGCGATTGCTTGAGCGCCTGCGTGCGCGCCTCCACCTTGCCTTCGAGGGTCTCCTGCGCCTCCTGGATGCGCCCCGCCATGTCGTTGAAGCGGACGGCCAGGGTTCCGATCTCGTCCTTCGAGGTGACCGGGATGCGCTGGGTGAGGTCGCCTTCGCCCAGGCGCAGCGCGCCGGCCTGCAACTGCTTGATCGGGACGACCAGCCTGCCGGCCAGCAGCGATCCGAAGACGATCGCCATCAGCACGCCCAGCGCGAGCAGCAGCGCGGTCTGGGACAGCGACACCAGCACCGGGTTGAGCACCTCGCGCAGCGGCATCTCGACGAAGACGATCCAGCCGAGCCTCGGCACGCGCACATGGGTCGAAAGGACCTGTGAAGCGAGGCCTTGGCCACCCTCGAGGCCGGTGACCTGGATGCCGACGCCGTCGTCGCGACCGGCGAGCGCCGCCGCCACCTGCGGGCGGGCCGAGACGTCCGAGCCGCGCAGGACGAGGCTCATGTCGGGATGGGAGACGAGCTTGCCCGTCTCGTCGGTCACGAAGGCATAGCCGGTCTCGCCCACGCGGATGGAGCTCACCACGTCCCAGATGAGCTTGAGGTTCACCGATGCGGAGGTGACGCCCGGATTGCGCCCGGCATGGGCCATCGAGAGCGTCATGTAGGGCTCGGATCCGCGCCGGAACGTCACGGGGCCGTACCAGATCTTCTTGGCCACCGCCTCGGCGAAGCGCGGGTCGGCGGAAAAGTCCTGGCCGCTGTCGACGGCATCCGGTTCCAGACGCGAATAGCGCAGGCGCTCCTTGCCGGTGCCGTCGATCTGGATCACGTCGGTGATGGGGGGCGACTGCCGGAGCAGGCGGATGAAGTCGTAGCGTCGCTGCTCGAGGGTGGCCCGGGCCCATTCGGCCCGCGTGGTCCAGCCCATCTGCGTCTCGATGCCGTCGAAGAACTGGATGACCCGCTCTGACGCCGCCTGGGCCTTCTCTCGCTGGACCTCGGAGGCCGAGGCGAGGGCCTCCCGATAGGACAGCGCCATGTTGACGGCGCCGTTGAACAGCAGCGCGACGGTGACGAGGAGAACCATCGTCACGGTCAGCCGGCGTGACAGGCCTCCCGGAAAGGCGGCGCGCAGGACGCGGCCGAGCCGTGCCGGCAACCCCGTGGCGCCGGTCTTGGGTGCATGCCCAGCAGGGGAGGTGTCGAGCGTTTCCGCCATCGTGCCCATGAACCGTGCAGGCCCGATGCAAGGTCCTGCCGGCACCACCTTAGCGGGACCTTGAGCGAAGGTCAGCCTCGCTGCCGGGTCCGGGCACCGATCGACGGATCACGTCATCGGCAGGGGATGGCGTGATATCAGGCCAGGCCGCCGAGCCTGCCGACGATGCTGGCGTCGGCATCCGGCATCAATCCAACGGCCCACAGGTCGTGTCCGCCGCCGTCCCAGACGCGGGCCTCCGAAAAGCCCGCCTCGACGAGCACGCGCCCCAGTCTTTCCGTGGTGAAGCCGGTGCGGTGGGCCATGAAGGCATTGCCGCCCTCGATCGCCTTGCGGAACCCGAACAGCATGTCGACCGGCGTCACCGGGCCGGCCGGGGAGACGTAGAGCGGCTCCTCGAAGCGACCGGCGACGATGGCGCGCGCGGCGCTGACGATGTCCGGCACCGTGATCAGGGCGAAGCCGTCCGGCTTCAGCACCCGGACCATCTCGGCCAGGGCCGTCCTCACCTCATGCTCGAAGAGGTGCTCGAGATTGTGCGACGACCAGACGGCGTCACACGAGCCGTCGCGCAGGAAGCCGAGGTCGACGCTGGAGGCGACGACGTGCGGCCGTACCCGCGGATCGATGTCGACGCGCAGCTCGTGCCAGCCGGCCGCCCGGAAGGCCGGGTGCAGCTTGCGTGGATCGGGTCTGCCGCAGCCGATGTGGAGGACCGTCCGGGTCGTGTCGGCGGGTGGATCGATGGCGGGCGTCGACGGCAGGTCCGTCACGGGCGCAACGCGGGCGGGGTGGTGCATTTCACCTCTTCACGCGGTCGGTGGCCCGGAAGATCCGCACGCGGCCGCGCTCCGGCAGGGGTGGGATCGCTTCGGATGGCGCCGCCGAGGGCTGGGCCTGCGCGGTCGCGGGGCGGACGTCGATCCTGAGGCCGACGAGGGGCTCGCTTCCGGTGGGGCCGGAGAGCTCGATGCGGCTGCCGGTGGCCGTGCGCGGCAGGCAGCCCGCGAAAGCGGCCGTGGCCACGAACTCCCAGGCGCCGGCCTGCGAGCCCTTGAGCTCGAAGAACAGGCCCGTGATGGCCGCCGACTGCCCCCGCGTCCCCACGAGGTCGCCGGGCACGCGGGCCGTCTGGCGGCCACGCCCCTCGATCTCGCAGCCATAGTGGAGGCGGACGCCCTTGATGGAGTCGATCCAGGATGCCGCGAAGGCTTCCAGCCTGGCGCGGCCGGAGGCTGCCCCGAGCCATCCGGTCTCGTGCTGCAGCGTGTCGCCCAGGCGCTGGACGTGCCCGGCGAGCTGCAGGTACCGGGAGCCGGGGAATCCCGGCAGGGCCTGTGCGGCGTCCGCGTCCTGGGACGCGGGCTGCACGCCCGTCAGTTTTCCGATGGGGTCCAGCTTCAGCTCGACATCGGTCGAGATGGAGAGCGGGCCCGACAGCGTGGTCACCAGCAGTTCGCCTTCTCGGGACGCGGAGATGACGGCCATGTCCTCGAAGCCGGTCAAGGCTCCGTCCACGACGCCCGGGGAGAACAGGAGCTCGAGCCCCTCGCCGGCGCCCGGCTTGCGGTGCACCAGGACGCGCGGCGGGTGCTTCATGTCCGCGGCGGACACGTAGCGCAGCACGTGCAGACCCGGCTTCACGCTGAGCGACACGGTCACGAAACGTTCCTTCATGGCGGATGAGACCTCGTCGACAGGGGATGCCAGCAAACAACGCCGCGTCTCAGGGTTGAGTCAACGCATCACCGAAAACTTCACGAAATGCGGTGCATAAGGCGCAAACAGCCGACCGCCTTCCCTGCGCTTCGGCCTCACGATCACGGACCGACCCCGCCGCATGCGCGAGATCCTCTTCGTTCATCCCAATTTTCCAGGACAGTTCGTGCATGTCCTGCGCGAGATGCTGCGCAGGGGCGGATGGCGGGTTTGGGCGCTGGGCGGCGACACGGCCAAGTCCGTGCCGGGGGTCGAGCTGGAGCGCTGGGGTTCGCCGAGGCCGTCATCCGCCCATGCCGATCCCCTCGTCGGCCGCTTCGCGCTCGATGCCGGGCGCGGCGAGGCGGCGGCGGCCGCGGCGCGCCGCCTGCAGTCGGCCGGCGCCGACCCCGGCGTCATCGTCGGCCATCCTGGCTGGGGAGACATGCTGTTCCTGCACGACGTGTTTCCGCGGGCCCGCATGCTGTCCTACCTCGAGTTCTGGTTTTCGTTCGCCGGCGGCGACGTGAATTTCGACCCCGAATTCGCCGTCGCGGGAGCCGAAGCCGAGGCGCGGCTGCGCCTGCGCAACGCGCCGACCCTCTTCGCCGCGGCCGAGAGCGACGTCCTGGTGAGCCCGACGCGCTGGCAGGCGGGACGCTTCCCGGCCGCGATCCGCGACCGCGTCCACGTGGTCCATGACGGCATCGACACGCAGCGCGCCGCCCCCCACGGGGACGTGCGCGTCGACCTGCCGGACGGGCGGTCGCTGACCAGCGGCGACGAGGTGTTGACCTTCGTCGCGCGCAGCCTGGAGCCGTACCGCGGCTTCCACGTATTCATGCGCGCCCTGCCGGCCATCATGGCCGCGCGGCCGCAGGCCCAGGTGGTGGTGGTGGGGGCGGACGACGTCTCTTACGGGGCGCCGCCGCCGGGGGGCGGCACGTGGTACGGCGTGCTGATGCGCGAGGTCGGCGACCGCATAGACCCGGCGCGCCTGCACATGCTCGGGCGCATTCCCTATGACGCCTTCCTGGGTGTCCTGCAGATCTCGCGGGTGCACCTCTACCTGACCTACCCCTTCGTGCTGTCCTGGTCGCTGCTGGAGGCCATGGCCTGCGGCGCTTTGATCGTGGCGTCCGACACGGCCCCCGTGACCGAGTTCATCGAGGACGGCGTGAACGGGATCCTGGTGCCGATGCTGGATCCACAGGCGGTGGCTGGGACCGTGATCCGGACGCTGGAGAAGGCGCCGACCCTGTCCCGCCTGCGCGAACGCGCCCGCGCGACGGTCATCGAGCGGGCCGAACTGCAGCACTGCGTGGCGCGCCACCTGGACCTGATCGCCGGGCTCTGCTGAGAGCGGCTTCAGCCCTCCGCACGCACCGCCACACGCATCACCGCGCCGCCGATCATCGCCGGGGTCGGCACCGGCGAGGGCAGGGGCACCAGGGTGCGGGTCCTCAGCGCGATCACCGTTCGGCCCGGAGCGCGCGGCGGGAGCAGCAGCGAGATCGTCCGCGGACCAGGCTCGTCCACGCTGACCGAAACGGCCTCGCAGGCGATCTCCAGGCCCTCGCCCGGCAGGGCCAGGACGTCGATCTCGAGGCGCAGCGCCACGTCGCGGGGCATGTCGAAGGCGAGGCTGCCGGCGAGCCCCCGCAGCCAGAGCGCGCCTTCCACCGGGTCCATCCAGTCGATGGGGTGCAGCGTCGCCGCCGCGAGAGTGTCGCCCGCCATGCTGTCGCCGGGGGACAGCCGCGGGACGGTCTGGCGGGCGATGGCCTCGGTGAAGGTCACGGACTTGAGCCTGACGGCCTCGCGTCCCGCGCCGAAGGCCACGACCTGCGCGACGGTCCGGCCGGGCACCAGGGGCACGCGCACCGCGGCCGAGAGGCCGGCCATGACGCAGGCCCGCAGGCCGTCGCCGGCCATCGGCAGGGATTGGACCGACGTCGCGTCGCCGTCGCGCACCAGGAGCAGCACCGCCCGGCACTCGGTGTCCGCTGCCGGCGGCTGCAGGACGAGCCGGCCCGGAAGCGGAAGCGGGACGGAGGGGCCGGGATGGTCTTCGCCGGACCTGCCCGGATCGCCCTCGCGCGGTTCGTCGAAGGCGGCCTGTCCGGGCGCGAGCGGATCGACGCGCACGGCGCGCAGGCGCAGGTCCAGTCGCTCGCCGCGCGGGGCCACGAGATCGACGATCGCCCGGTCCCTGACGACCCGGCGGCGCTGCCAGACGGCGGTGAGGGTGGCGCCATCCTCGCTGACGAAGACCGGGCAGCGCGTGCCGTCGATGAACACGACCGGGATGGACGCGCTCGGATGCGTGAGGCGCAGCCGCAGCATGCAGCGGGCGAGGTCGGGCGGCAGCGCCAGATGGAGGCGGGCCTGCAGCCCTTCGGCCCGGACCTCGCCGGCGGCGGGCCAGGTCCAGCCCCGGCCGAGCGCGAAGGCCCCGTGGGCCGGCGACGCCACGTCGAGCCAGCGGTCCCGCGCCGCGAGCGGGGCCGCGTCCGGCCCGCGCAGCACGGCCAGCACCTTCAGGCTGGCGACCCTCAAGGGGATCTTGCCGGGCGTGCGCAGGCGCAGGTCGCAGAGACGATGCGGGCCGGCGGGGGCCAGCATCTCCGCGGGAATGAAGATGTCGCAGGAGGCCCCCGGGGCGCCGCGGTCGATCAGCCTGCGGCCGTTCAGGTCCACGATCAGGCGACCGGGAAGGGGGCGGGCCAGTTCCAGCCGCACCAGCCAGTGAGCGGGGTGCCATGGCAGCCGGAAGGCGAGCTGCGCCACGCGGCCGCCTTCCAGCGGTTCGCCGCGGGTCCCGACGCGCCAGCCCCAGCCCGGCCACGAGCGGGCGCCGGCCACGCTCGTGGCATCGACGAGGGCGCCGTGGTCCAGGACGGGCCATGTCGAGGCGCTGGCCAGCCGGGCTTCGGCCCGGTTGTCGCGCGGCCATGGCCAGGTGCTGGCGGCGGTCGCCGGACCATCGTCGCGCGACGGCCACAGGCGGCGCAGCCCTGCGAGGACGGCGTAGCCGAGATGCTCCGCGGCGCGGCGCCAGGTGGCCCCGCCTGCCACGCCGGTGGCCGACGCCGTGGCGAGGCGCAGCGCGGCCAGGCCCTCGCGCGGCCACGGCACGAGACCGGCGGTGCGCGCGTCCGCCGCGGCGGCGAGCAGCCGCCGGTGCACCTGCAGCCGGCGCAAGCCGTCGCCCGGACGGTCGCGGCGGGCGAGATGCGCCAGGAGATCGCGCCAGACGCGAACCCGGTACTTGAGGTGGTGCAGCTCGCGTAAGGCGAGGTTGCCGAAGGGATGGAAATGGCCGTTGCGGCCATGCACCCGATATTGTCCCAGCACCTCGGGGATCGAGGCGATCTCGCCTTCGTAGGCCGTCAGCACGTTGAGATAGTGATCGGCGCACAGGCGCCAGGGCTCCTCCGGGATGGGCATGACGGCCCGCAGCGCCGGCAGCGCGAAGATGTTTCCGGAGGTCGGCATGAAGGGGTAGTTGCCCCAGCCCGCGATCCTGCCGGTGACGTCGCCGGACAGCATGCCGGCCGCGTCTGGGTAGAGACCCGTCGCGAGGCCCTGGGCATCGACGGTCTCCAGCGCGAACTGCATGCGGCTGAGGCCGGGTCGCCAGGCCTGGCGCAGCCGTTCGAGGGCGTGGGGCAGAAGCCTGTCGTCGGCATCCAGGAACAGCACGAGGTCGCCCTCGACGCGGGCGACGGCATGGTTGAAGGCCGAGGCCTGCCCGCCATTCTCCTTGCGCAGGATGGTGATGCCGCCGACATCGGCCAGCGTCTCCATCGAGCCGTCCGTCGAGCCGTCGTCGACCACCAGGATCTGGTCGGCCGGATCGGTCTGGTCGCAGGCGCTCAGCACCGCATCACGGACATATTCGCGGTAGTTGTAGCAGTTGACGATGATCGTCACGCGGGGGCGCTGGCGGGCGAGGTGCGCGAGCTCCTCGCGCAGGGCCTCCTCCAGCGCCGGGCCCGACACGGGCTGCGCCAGGAAAAGGCTATCGGCGGCGAGCGCCGTCATCACCCCGTCCCGGTCGTTGTGCTGCACGCCGTCCGCGATGTCGAGGATCGCCCGGGCGAGGCCGGCGGCGTCGGTCGCCGCGTGACAGGTGTCGGGCGGATCGGCGAGGCGGCCGGCGAGGATCACCTCGGCGCCGCTCGCGAGCGCGCGCCACAACGCTGTCGAATGTCCGGGCAGCACCACGGCGGCGCCGTGGGCCTGCCCGGGCAGGTCGGCGAGGGTCACGGCCCGCAGCGACCAGCCCCGCGATGCGGCCGCGGTCTCGGCCGCCGCCAGCATCTCCAGGCCGAGCGCCTCGGCGAGCGCCTGGCGTTCGCCGCCGGCGGCGATCGCCTCGCACGCCACGCAGACCTCGCCGGGCTCCGCGCGGCCGGTGCCCGTCGCCCAGGACAAGGGGCCGGCCTCGGCCAGGATCTCCGCATCGTCGAGGGCGCGCGCCATCGGCGCCACCCGCACGCGCCGCGTCGTGACGCCCGCGGGTGGCGTGAGCCAGTCGAGATCGACGCGGTCGGGGATCGCGCTGTCGCGCAGGAGCAGGACGGGCTTGTCGCCCGCCGCGGCGAGCGTCTGGCGCAGCTCCGCCGCCGTCGGATCGATCAGGATCGCGGCGTCGCCCGCCGCCGCGCCGGGATGGCCGGCCTCGAGCGTCCAGCCGGCCGGAAGCGCGGCGCGCACAAGGGTCTCGCGGGCGCCCACGCGTCCCACGAGGGAGAGGCGACCCGCCATCGGTCCGGAACGCGGAAGGGAAGGGGTGTCAGTAACGGTTGCCGCCGCCCTCGGTGCCGAACGACCGCGCGGCGGCGGGCGTCACCGGCGTGACCGACGGGGCAGGCAGGCCGAGCTGCGCGCGCACGCCGCGCGACAGCTGCTGCAGCGAGGACGCGGGGAGGCTGCGCACCACCGCCGGCGACAGCTGGTTGAGCACGGACGGGGGCTGCAGTTCGAGCAATGCGGGCACGAGGCTGCTCGTCGGGAAGTCGCGCAGATAGGCCTCGACCAACTGCCGGCTGTTGGACCGGGCAGCGGCGTTGAAGCGCTGCAGTTCGATGGCCGAGACGTTGTAGCCGGACGGCGTGACGCAGGCCGACAACGCGGTCATCGACATCAGGGACGAGCCCACGAGCAGTGCCTTGGTCAGCGCCTTCAGATCGAAAACACCGTCACCCATCTCTGCGCTCCATTCCCATGATGATGTAACTTTGAGGTGTACAGTTCTTGCTTGTCAATTCGCCGTTTCGCGCACGATCCGAAAGCCCAGCGCGAAACTGCGGACCACGATGCGGTCGCCCCAGCTCGACTCGATCTTGAAGGTCGAGACGTCGGTGTCGTTGAAGCCGCCGCCCCGGAAAACGGCGTTGGTGCAGTCGCCCTTCATGCAACTGTTCGTCCATTGCCAGACATTGCCGTTGAGGTCGTAGATGCCGTTGCGGTTGGGCCTGAAGGAGCCGACCGGCGAGGTGTAGGCGAACCCGTCGTTGCAGGCGGGCGCGGGGCGCGGGTCCTTCGTGGCCTTCACGTAGGCTGCGTCGCCCACATTGGCGTTCGCACAAAGTTCGTCCGCCGAGGCGCCCCACCAGAATTCGCCGGCGGGGGCGGCCGCTTCGAGATGCTCTTCCTTCGTGGCGAGCCTGTAGGTCTTCTTGGTCTTCCTGGACAGCCATTCGGCATACGCCGTGGCGTCTTCCCAGCTCACGCAGACCACCGGGTGGGCATCGGTCTGCGGAAAGCCCGGGTCGCGCCAGCTCGCCTTCTCGTCCTTGAACCAGCTGGTGCCCTTGTTGCGATAGCAGCCCGGCTGCGTCTTGATCTTGGCCTCCTTGGCGTAGGCGGCGTATTCGCCCTTCGTCACGGGATACTGGCCGAAGCCGAGCCCGTTCGGCAGAACGACGAGCTTGGGGCAGGTGGGGCAGTCCTGCTCGACCTTCGGCGGGCCGGACGGCTCCGGTGCCGCGGGAGCAGGGGAAGGCGAGGGGGACGTGGCAGGTGCAGGGGCGGCCGGCCCTGGGGCAGGCGCTTGCTGTTGCGCGGACGCCGGACCGGCGCAGGCGAGGGCAGCGACGAGAAGGAGCGGCCGCAGTCTAGCTTGCATCGATGACGATCCTGAACCCGTAGGTGTTGAAGCGCAGGCCGATCTCGTTCCAGATCGACCGGGTGGCGCGCAGGTCGCTCGGCGGGCTCGACCAGGCGCCGCCGAACAGCATCCGCTCATTGCACGCGCTGCCATGGCAGGTCGTCGTCCAGACCCAGACATTGCCGACCGCGTCGCTCACGCCGTAGCGGTTCGGCTTGAACGTGGCGGCCGGGGCCGTGCCCTTGCCGTCCCACTTGCTGCCGCACTGCCGGCAGTTGGCGCGTCCGGTGCCGACGTCCTGGCCCCACCAGTAGGGCGAGCTTTCACCGCCGGCCGCCGCGTACCGCATCTCGTCCAGCGTCGGCAGCCGGTAAGGCTTGCCGGACTTCG
>JAULBW010012927.1:0-10246 GCA_032358265.1 Vaucheria bursata
CGCCGAGCCGAAGGGTGCCGCACGCGGAGTGACGGTGGTGCCGGGCTGGAGCGTGCCGCGAGCGGTCCAGGAAAGGACGAGCTGCCCTTGGGTGATGACGGCGTGCGGACCGGGCCGTCGGTAGCTTGAGGCGGGGTAGAGCGCTGTGGTCAGGGCCGGGTTGCTCGCGCCGAGCTTGCAGCCCAAGACGACCAGCGCGACCACCGCAACGACGGAAGCACATTGCAGCAAGCGCCGAACTGGACCGGACCGCCGCATGATCGGAGTCTACCGCGCTGTGTGAGCGGTGCCGCACTCGGGGCACAGGGGCGCGGCGACACCGGCCAGGCTGTAGCCGCACTGCGTGCAGAGGCCGCGATGGCGACGGAGCGAGCGGCGGCAGGAGCGCGGGCCAAGCCAGAGTGCGCCCAGCAGCCCGGCGTACATGAGAGTGTTGGTCGCAAAGCCAACAGGTTCCGGCCGCAGCGGGAGCGGGGGCCGCGGCAGCCGCGGGTCCTCGGAGTAGCCCGAGCGCGCGAGCCACTGTGGGGGGGTCCAAGAGTCCTCCCACCTCCAGCGTCGATCGCGCAGGACATTGACGCACCGCAGCGCCCTGGCCGGCCAGCCGGCCCGGTGAGAGTAGACGACCTGGTTGCCGCTGCCGTGCCCGCCGTCATAGCTCATCACGGTGACATCGTCGTCCGAGAGTCCCCAGCCTCGCCACGCACCGATATGGGCGACCACGGTCGCCCAACCCCTGGAGGGCCGGGGAGCCCACTCGGGATCGATGAGGGTGCCCAGCCAGCCCAGCTGCCCGGCCGGGAATGGCTCGTTCTGAGGGCCTCTGACCGCGAAGGACCTGGCGAGGGTCACCGTCGCCCAGAGGCTCAAGGACCAAGCCACCAAGACGGTGAGGACCGCTCCGCCCGCCAGGCAAGCGAGCAGGCGCACCGCGGTCCGAACGATGCGTCGTTGCCGGGGCTCGCGGGAGGCTTCGTTCACGCGCGCCCCTTCCCGCACTCCGGGCACACACCCGTGGCAATACCGGCAAGGTCGTAGCCGCAGCGGCCGCACAACCCCACCTTCGCCCGACGCCGCTCGCTGAACCAGCTCCGCCA
Organism: Vaucheria bursata; assembly: GCA_032358265.1. NCBI lineage: Eukaryota > Xanthophyceae > Vaucheriales > Vaucheriaceae > Vaucheria > Vaucheria bursata. The sequence goes on from JAULBW010012927.1 coordinate 1,098, forward strand.
CGCTAGTCCTGATGGGATGGACACCAGCACCATGGGCATCCAGAAGGGGACGGTAACAAACCAAGGCCCTCCGTTGGCGGTGTTGCCGCTCCGGTATTCGGGCAGCCACCTCATGGCCCGCATGTGCCGCGGCCAAAGCCGGACCTGCAACAGCGTCCACCCCGGATCTGGCTCACTCCCGCCGAAAAAGGGGCCGGCGCGGTAGTACGTCGCTCGTAAAGCGCCGTTTGCAACCACAATGTTGCTAGCCTGGTTCGCGTCATACCAGTACACCCACCACGAGCGGCTCGCCACGAGCATTGCAGCGGCCATCACCGCCACGCAAAGCCCGCACCAGCGAAGCGCCCAGGATGTGCGAGCCCATCGCCGCTTCATCGCCCGACCGCCTTCCCGCACTCGGGGCAAGGGCCGGTGGTGATACCACAGAGGTCGTAACCGCAGCGGTGGCACGCGCCCGCGGCTCCACGTCGGTTCCTCCAACTCAGCCAAGCGTGCGAGCACGCCGCCACAAGCCAGAGCATCCAGCACGGCACGGTAACACTCAACTCTCGGTAGGTCTGAACCGCAGGGGGATTTGGAGGGGGCCGGGATGCGCGGAGCCCATAGAGAACCGGCGTGAAGGTCCGATCGGTCCATCTCCACGACCAGATGGGTGCTGAATCACTCTCGTGCCAGTCAAGCCCCTTGGGCCAGTATGGCATTTCGGAGTAGTTGACGATCACCGCGCCGCGGCCCAGAAAGATCATACCTCGGCCCGTCGCGTACGAGCAGGACCACCACAGGCTGCCGAGCCACAGCATCGTGATCGCCGCCGATAGCGAGAGGCTTGACCACAGCAGGATGGTCCGGGCGCGTCGCATTCCGATCATGAGCAACTCCGGCCGCACTCTGGGCACACGCCCGCGGCGACCCCGGACAGGTCGTAGCCGCACGTGGGACATGCTCCCGGGGCGGAGCGGCGGCTCAAACGCCAGAGCCGGTAGGTGGGAATGCCCACGCCGACCAGCGGCATCCACAGCGGCAGGTCGATGAACCACACCGTCGCGCTGGAGGCCGCCCTCGGGGGCCAGGCCACGAGCGAGCGCCAGGCGGTTGACGCCGATGGCATGAGCGCGGGGGGCTTGAACCGAACCAGCCGCCATCCAAGGGACATGCCGGCGCGCAGCGGGCCTGGGCCAGGGGCCGAGGAGCACCAGAGCGCGAGGCCGCCGTAGCTGGCCTCCGCGGCGAAGCCCCTGCCGTTGTACCGCAGCGCCCGGCAGGTGCTCAGCGCCAGCAGCCCGGCGATCGCGGACACGGTCAGCAGCCCGCCCCAGCGCAGCGCCCAGGATGTGCGAGCCCAGCGCCGCTTCATCGCCCGACCGCCTTCCCGCACTCGGGGCAGGTCCCGGTGACGTTGCCTGCAAGGTCATAGCCGCAAGCAGCGCAACGGCCGCGATGACGCCGCGCCGTCCGCCGCGCGCGGCCCAACAGCGTCAGACCCACCCACCACGCGGAAGCGAATACGAGGCTGTCCACGAGCAGGCCCGTCCAGATGGGCCGGTAGGGCAGGGCCGCGGGGTAAGCCTGAGACACCCGCCATCCCTTGGCGACCGTATGGCCCGGCAGGATCACGGCCCCCGATACGTCCATCGCGCCGCCAGGGACGTTGCCAAATGAGCACCACAGCGCCAGGAAGGGCCAGCCCAGGGCCTCTGCCTCTCGCTCAATAGCAACGCCGGGCGCGGGCCAAGCACCGCCCACGAGCCAGGGCACCACTGCGGACCTGGCCCAGGGTTCGACCAGAGCCGACGCGGGGCCGTTGAAGCGCACCTCGTTGATGCCGGCGGTCACGAACGAAATGGTCAAGAGGCCGCCCGGTGCTTGGACCGAGGCGGACGTGGACACCAACACCCTCCCGGGTGCCTCGCGGCGCACGACCGCCGCATAGGCGCTATCGAGTCCATCATCTGAGATTCGGTGCACCTTCCCTGCGACGCCGGGCGCGTTCAGATCCACCAGCGCAAGCGTCCAGGCCACCGCCACGGTTGTAGCCGCCCCGAGCAGCAGGAGCAGCACCACCGTCCGAAGCCGGGGCCGGGGCGGCTTCACGCGCGCCCCTTCCCGCACTCGGGGCACGCCGCGGCCGCGGGCAGGCCGGCCAGGGAATAGCCGCATCGGGCGCACAGACCCGGAGCCGCTCGGCGGCACTTGCGCCACAGCCACAGGGTCGGGAGCAGGAACAGGAGCCAGGGCATCCAGATCGGGATCACGAGTTCCCGAACCCGTACAAGAGTCCCGGCACCGCCCAGCGGGGTCCAGCCGCCGGCCGCGGGGGTGCTGCCGGGCGGCGAGGAAGCGGAGTAGGGAACGTAGAAGTTCCAGGTTTGATCCATCCCCGAGCACCACCACACCGCCGACTCGTGGTGCAGCCACACGTTGAAGCCGGCCGGTCCAGTTGTCGGGGGTTCAAGCCACGACAGGCTGATACCCCCGGCGGCCAAGCGCAAGCTGAACCCGCTGGTGCTCAGGTCCGCGGCCAGCCACAGGCTGGCGAACCAGAGCGCCGCGATGGCCAGCGTCAGCGCCGCCCCGAGGCCGAGCAGCACGGCCGCGCGGCTCCGACCGGGTCCGGCCCGCGGCTTTGACGGCCTTCTGTTCGTGTCGGTTGGCATCCTAGAAACCGCCTCCCGAAGCGGTACTCCGGGCATCCATACGCACGCGGGGGCACGCCCCGGCAGTCCTTATCTATACAGCAATGGTGGCCACGGGGGCCGGTGACCGCCATGCGGCGGCAAAGTTGGTCACCTTTTGGCCACCTTCGCTCTCGGATCGAGCGTTCCGCTCGGGAAATCCCGAGCAAAACGAACGACCCTAACTGTATTCAAATCCTAGATCCCCTGCTTTTCGGTATGCCCGGCTGGTGGTGCCTGGGCGTGCCAAGTCTTGACAGACGCGGGGTTTACGGCGGTTCCGGGGCTCGGCCCGGGGCGGCGTTCAATGCCAGGATGTGCCCGGTTGAGTACCGAGGTGGTCACCTTTTGGCCACCATGGATGCCCACGGATTCTAGTGGGACGGTCGATTCCAGGCCTGCCGACCTGGACCGGCGCACCCCTGCGTGTCACCCAGTAACCTGTACACCACAAAAAGGTAAACGCCCGCTTTGGGCGGGCGTCGAGCCGGGGATCGTTCCCCGGAGTGGTAGCAGGACTGTACCCAACATCATTGGCCTGGAATGTCAATGCTCATAGAAGAGTCGCTGAGCGCGCCAGCAAGACGCGTGGTGGCCTCCGTGGACGGCGCTCACCTGTACTTTGCACTGAAGGAAGCCGGCTGGCAGCGGTTCTGCTGGCTCGACGTTCAGGCCCTCGTCACGCGATTCCTGGGCCTGCCGTCTCAGATGCTCGTGGCAGCGCGGTACCACACAGGTTAGAGGGACTTCTCGAAGATGTCCAGTCCGCGCTGGGCGGTTTGGCGGGTGATGGTGAGGGCGGGGAAGAGCATGAGCGCGTCGTCCTCGGCGGAGACGAGCAGGCCGTTTTCGCGGCAGGTGTCGCCGACCTCGGAGGCGTAGCTTTCGTCCTTGACTTCGACGCCGATGGCGAAGCCCTTGCCGTGGATGGTGGCTTTGCCCTGGAAGCTCATCTGAGAGAGCCGGGTGAGGAAGTACTGGCCGAGCTGGGTGGCATTCTTGAGGAGCTTGTTTCGGTGGCGCATCAGGTAGCGGAGGTTGGCCAGAGCGGCGGCGACCGCGCGCGGGTGCCAGCCGTAGGTGGAATAGAGGCCGAAGTCCTCCTTGATGGCCCTGGCTATTCTGGACGTGGTGATCACAGCGCCGAGGCCACCGTAGCCGCCGGTGATGGCCTTGGCCACGCAGAGGACATCGGGCTCGAGATCGAAGTGCTCGCAGGCGAAGAGCTTTCCGGTGCGGCCAAAGCCCGTGGCGACTTCGTCGGCGATGAAGAGCGTGCCGTAGCGGGTGCAGAGCCTGCGGACGCCGCGGATGAACTCGTCCTCGGGGACGAGGGCGCCGAGGTTGCAGATGACGGGCTCCATGATGAAGGCGGCAACGTCGCGCCTCTTCAGCAGTGTCTCGACCCTGCCAAGGGCGTTGTGATCCAGCGGCGGTTCGATCTTGTGGCAGTTGGGCAAGAGGTTCTTGAACGTATCGCGGTTGTGCGAAGCGCCGATGCTCATGGTGGCGATGGAGTTGCCGTGGTAGCTGTCCTCGATGGAGACGAACTTGCCGCGTCCGGTGTAGGCCATGGCAATCTGCAGCGCGCCTTCAACCGATTCGGTGCCGCCGGTCGTGCGGTAGGAGACCTTCAGCATGCCGGGCGTGATGCGGGCGAGCATTTCGGCGAGCTGGGCCCAGGGGCGATAGAGGTGGTCGGGATGAACGTAATCGGGGCCATCGAACTCCCGCGCCGCCGCGCGTATCTCGGTGTTCCCCCAGCCCAGGTTGCCGACGCACCAGCCCATCATGAAGTCGATGTACTTGCGGCCGCGGGCGTCGGTGAGGTAACTGTCCGCGGAGTTGCCGACGATGAGGTCCTCGGGTTGGCCGTGGCGGCCGAAGTACTCGTTGTCGAGTTGGCGGAGCTTCATGCGGGGCTCCTCTCGCATGCCGGGCAAGACTCGAGCAGCGTGCGACACACTACTATTGCTGAGGCCGGGAGGACATCAAGGAGCCGTCTCTCATTCTGTCTCTCACCTCGAAGGTTGACAGTGCCGGCCGCGGGCAGTGATGGACGCGAACCGGGCGCATGACCGGGGTGCGGACCCCGGCACGCCGCGACCCGGCATGGATGCTGAACCCCCTCTTACACGGGGCCATGTCGGCGGGTCGGGCCGGAGATGACGCGGCTACAGAATGATGGTCGGCGCTGTGCTTTCACCGGGCGGGGCCTGTGTTCCGCCGGCTTGGATCACAAGCGGCGCAGCGACTCGGAGGCTCTATGCTGACTGAACTAACCCGGAACTGGTGGGTGCTTCTGATCCGCGGCCTGGCCGCGATTGTCTTTGGGGTGCTGGCCTTCGTGTGGCCCGCGCTCACGCTGCTGGTGCTGGTGATCCTGTTCGGGGCCTACGCGCTGGTGGACGGCGCCATGGCGATCGCCCTGGCGGTGACCGGGGGCGGGCGCGAGCGGCCGTGGTGGGGGATGCTGCTGGTCGGTTTCGTCGGGGTCGCGGCCGGCTTCGTCACGTTCTTGTGGCCGGGGATCACGGCGGTGGCGCTGCTGGCGGTCATCGCCGCGTGGGCGATCGTCCGGGGCGTTCTGGAGATCATCGCGGCCGTACGCCTGCGGAAGGTCATCCATAACGAATGGCTCCTGGCCCTGGCGGGGGTGCTCTCGATCGTGTGGGGCGTTCTGCTGGTCATTCAGCCCGCCGTGGGCGCTCTGGCCATGGTCTGGGTCATCGGAGCCTTTGCGATTGCCTTCGGGGTCGTCGCGGTCTCGCTGGCGGTGCGCCTGCGCATGATCAAGGATCGCCTGCCGGCCGCGGCTCTCTGAGTGGGCCGTGGTTTCCGGGCCGCCCGCGGGCGGCCGGTGGAGCCTGAGCTCCCTTGTGGACGGCCCGTCCGCCGCCGGGTCGGGCGGCGCCCCGAACCAGATGACCCCTGCGGAGATCTGCGCGAGTCGGCCATAGAGCCGCCGCTCACGGCGGAGCTCGGGCAGTTCGTAGAGGAAGATCTCCATCGGCCGCCACATGGCCACCCAGCCGCCGATGACCAGGCTCTCCCGGATCACGGTCGCGAGCGGGCCGGGGCCCATGAGCCGCGCCACCGACTCTCCCAGGATGACCGAGGCGGCCAGGAAGGACAGGCCGATCGCCAGGCTCCGCCAGCCGCGACCAAGGAGCTCTCGGACTTGGCGGCGGGATTGCTCGAACCGGCGCGCATAATGAGCCCGGATCGCCTCTCCGACGATGGCGCACTCGTCGGGGAGCGAGGCCCGTTGGTCCAGGTGCACCAGCAGCGAGAGAGGGAGCCCCTCCGGCACCTCCTTGGCGCGCGACGTTATGTACTCTTCGGCGTCGCGGTTCAGGCCCTTCTCGTGGAAGGGCGAAGGGTCCATCGAGTCGAACAACTGGGTCAGCGTGTTGATCCGGACTTCGATGATTCCGCGGCTCGGCCGCCTCGGGGCACGGGGTTCGGTTGCCGGGTCCGCCAGGGCGCGGCAACCGAGAGGAACTGGGTATCCAGGCGCCATGTCTGCCCCGCTGGCCGCCTACCTTCTCGGTGGCGGCAGCTCGTGCGGCCGCCGGAGGCACATCAGCATCGTGAAGCCGTCCTCGGACTCAAACTGCATGTCCATCTCGCCCCCGGGGTCGACGAAGGCCATCCGCACCGCGCCGGGGTGCTTGATCTGGTGCGTGGTGTACTCCTCGGGCGTGTCCCCCACTTCGATGAGGATGCTGCCGGCCTCGCTCCCCTTGGTCTCGTAGCTGATCCCCTGGAGCGGCGGCCCGTGCTGCATGGGCTGATCGCCCAGGTCGCGTCCGAGCACCTCAATGATCGCCCTCCAACCCTGGTACTGCACGCTCAGGCCGCTGAAGTAGGCGGGCCAGTCGCTCCGCGGGATCTCTTTGGTTGCTATGTTCATGGTCACTCCAGTGCCGCCTGGTCCCCTTCCGCCGTCGCGCCGGCCTTGTGAGATGCTCGTCAGGACTCCACGACGATGTGGTTGATGACGCTCGTCACGCCGGGGGCCGACCACGCCACCCGCGAGGCCTCTTCCTTCTCGGCCCATGAGCGGACGGTTCCCCACAGGGTCACCTTTCCGCCGTCCACCTCGACCGTGATCCGTCCGGCGTCCAGCTCCGCGTTGCGCTTGAACGCCTCCTGGATCTTGTTCTTCAAGTCGGTGGGGGTGACGCTGGGCTTGACCGAGATCAGGTTGGTCACGCCGACAACACCGGGGAGGTAACGCACCGCGTTCTCGGCGGCGTCCTTCTGGTACTGCCATTCCACCTCGCCCGTGAGCTCGACCCATCCCTGGCTTACCGTTACCTTGATCTTGTCGTGGGGGACCAGGACGTTCGACTTGAGGGCGTTGACCGCGGCGATGGCGATGTCCTCGTCGGTCTTCTGGCCGCTGCCCGGCAGCTTGACATCAAGCTCATTGGCGATCGCCTGCACGCCGTGCACACGCCGGGCCGCCCGCTCCGCCGCCCATTTCTCCACGAACGACGAGACATGGCCGGTCAGGGTGACCACGCCGTTCTTCACCGTGACGCCGATGTGGGCCGGGTCCACGGTGGGCTCATACTTGAGCTCGTTCATGACCTCCTGCTGCAGTTCCGTGTCGCTGATGGTGGCGAGCATGGTCCGCCTCCGTTTCTGCCGGGCCGCCCGGTCCCGCGTGCCCGGCCGGCCCGGTCCGCAGGGCTCGTGGTGCTTTGGTGCGCGGCGCCCGGCTCACGACCGTGGCGCCCCTTGGACGCGCCGCTCCTTTGCTATAGGGTCGCGGCGATGCGAATCAAGGCCCATCGCCCGAATGAAGCACTTTTTTGCGCCACCCGGCTGCGGATCACCCGCCGCGGGTTCAACACAAGAGCGCACGCCGTGGTTCACGGACTCCGGGACGGTCCCGACTCCGCGGGTTGACTCGTCCTCACACGACGCTCGGCGCGAGGGCAGTGCCGGGGGGCCTGTCGCTAGCATTCCGAGCCAGCACACTCAAGGGGAATTACCGATGATGCGCCACTATTCAAGGGCGGCCCCCGACGGGGCGGAACCGCGGCCGCCCGGCATCCTGCAGGCCGGTGAGGTCGCCCCGGACTTCGCGCTGCCCACAACTCCAGACCAGACGGTTAGCCTCCGCGACTTTCGGGCCCGGCGGGTCATCCTGGCGTTCTACCCCGCGGACTGGAGCCCGGTCTGCGGCGATCAGATGGTGCTGTACAACGAGCTCCTGTCCGAGTTCAAGCGTCACGGCGCCGAGCTCCTGGGCTGCTCCGTCGATGGCGTGTGGTGCCACATCGCTTTCGCCAAGCACAACCGCTTCCGCTTCCCGCTCCTGGCGGATTTCGAACCCAAGGGCGATGTCGCTCGGGCCTACGGCGTGTACCGCGACCACGAGGGCATCAGCGAGCGGGCGCTCTTTGTGATTGACGAACAGGGCATCATCCAATGGAGCTACCTTTCGCCCATCGGCGTCAATCCGGGCGCTGACGGGATTCTTGCCGCGCTCGAGGAGCTCGATTCGCGGCAAGCGGCCGATACCTCGCATCAGGAGCACGCTCATGGCTACGCAAACCAGAACGCGGCTCACGCCGCCCGTCACTGACCGGGACCACATCCGCGGCCCAAGGTCCGCCCCTGTCACTCTCGTTGAGTACGGAGACTACCAGTGCCCCTACTGCGGCCAAGCCCACGCGATTCTCCAGGTGCTCATGGCCGCCCTGAGCGATCAGGTCCGGCTGGTGTTCCGCAACTTCCCGCTCGTGACCATCCACCCGGACGCCGAACTGGCGGCTGAGGCCGCCGAGGCCGCGGGCGCCCAGGGCCGTTTCTGGGAGATGCACGACACGCTCTACGAGAACCAGGACCGTCTGTCGGAGCCGGACCTGCTCTCGTACGCGGCGTCCCTGGGCCTGGACATGGACCGCTTCGCGGCCGACCTGGCCTCCCACACGTTCGAGCCTCGGGTGCGCGAGGATTTCGCCAGCGGGGTGCGGAGCGGCGTCAACGGCACGCCGACGTTCTTCATCAACGGCCGGCGGCATGATGGGCCGTGGGACCTGGAGTCGCTCACCGAGGCGATCAACGCCGCGGCCAGCGAGGCGTAACCTGCGCATTGGATGGCCGACAAGGGCACGCCGACAGCCCTCGCGCCGGCTCCTCCCGGACGCTGAATCAGGACCCGGCCCTGGCTGATGAGTTGCGGCGTGATGCGGCTCGCCTCATCGGCGGGCATCGCAGACCCGATTCCCGCCGAGACCCCGGAAGTGCTGGCGATGGCGGTGTTCACCCGATCAGTCTCCCCGCGCTCTCCAGCAGCGGCCCGCCCGAGTTGCCGGGGTTCACCGCCGCATCCGCTTGGATCACGTTGTCGATCGTGCGGTCGGTCAAGGGCTCGATCTCGCGCCCCAGTGCGCTGACCACCCCGGTGGCCAGGGTCTGGTCCGGCCCGAACGGGTTGCCGATTGCGTCTTCTGCCCG
>JAULBW010012937.1:0-10244 GCA_032358265.1 Vaucheria bursata
TCATGTACATTAAAATGTTGTTCAAGTTGTTTCATGATAGTATAGTGACTTTAAGACAACAAATAAATCATTCAAAATTTTAAATTTTACGTATATTAGGTTGACTATCAGCTATGTGGATTGAAAATGGAAAAATTAGTGAACATCTAGCTGCATTCTTCAGCCATACAAGCTACTTTGACGATAAAGACTTTTGTATGCTAGTATACGGTACGTGTACTAACTAATATATATAGTTGTTGGAATACACTTTTCACTACCTTCAACCTATGAACTATACAATAAATTATTTATGTGAGATCTGTCTTGAAGAACTGTATAATTAATTTATACTCTATGAACCAATTGATGCAATTATGCGCCCTACACTTAAGACCCGCTGGATAACGATAGCTCGCTTTTATAGATTTCATATTTTCATATCACACTTTTATTGTTGTCTCTCTCTCCTCTTTCTTGTCTATCGCTGTACCTGATTTCTTGCATGCCCAGCTATACATTCCTGAGCATACTAAATACTTATCTTACTCAGTAATTTAAATGTCTGACCTAGTTCCCTAGGTTGTAGTACACTTAGAGTCAAATGCTAGCAGTACATATATATAGTAAAACCTCAAAAGTTGGACATATCATCTTCAAGTGTTCCAATATTCAACTCTAAGAGGTTTATTGATACGCAAGGGAAGAAACAAATTGTATGGAAGTCACCATCTTGTCTGTTGTCCAATCTAAAAAGGTTGATAAAGATTCGAGGTGTCCAATTTAGGAGGTTTCACAGTACATATTTGCATACCAAAATAAACAACGTTGTGGGTACATAAACACTAGTTAATGTAAAATGCTGATTCTGAATGGCTATTTCAAGTCTTCCTTAAGTACAAATTCATTCAATTTTGGTTAAAATCATACTTTTATATTATCAGCGTCATTCACATGTAAGAAAGTTTTTATTGCAGTATATTAGGGGATAGAGATTTGGATGAATTCGATTTTTGATTTTCCTCTTTTCAGCTGTCAAAGATATCACATGTATCTCATCAAAGGATAAATGCAAAATTTAGCAACCAAACCTATGAAATTTTGCTTGAGCACTTCTAATGTCTTTGATTTGATAGATTTTTCACAAATGTTTTTTAAAATTTATTTTATTTTCAGGTTTTTTTTTGGTACATCCTGAGAATAATTTTTTGCTCGATACAACCAAGATTAAACTGCTCATGATGAAATATTTAATCTTTGCCATTTTTTAGGATATTTGAAAATGCATATGAAATGAAAAATTTTGGAAATATTGTTTCTTTGTTATCTTATTTTGAACTTATTTATTTAGCTTTTGTTATTAACTTCAATATATGCTGACAACAAAACTGGTTAAAAACTTTATACAAATTTGTTTAAGAAAAGTGATGGATCCAGATATCTTAGCTAAAATCTTATGCTTAACATGTGCGCTAATATAAATTAGCGGAGTCAACTCCGTTTTTTACTTCAAAAGCCAAAGTTGAAATTACCTTTCCATTTTATGCAGTTCTTTTATCTTCATTGAGTTTTGTGTAAAATAATGTTAATTTCAATGAATTATAAGCCACTAGTTTTATCATGTCAGGATTCTAGCAAACTTGCAATGTTTACCATAGTTGCAAGAGTTCATTATCCATCATCTAGTATTCAACCAATTTTTAATGTTTGCCTATATTGACAGTCAAAATTAAACATGCTAACATATTTTGCCTGATTAATACGGTTCAGTAAGGTAGTATATTTTACATAAAGTTATTCAACAGATGCATGAATTAAATATTAAATATGCATGAGAAATATGTTTGGGCATTAAAAACTTTAATGCATATTTTGACCCTGTTGGGCTTCTCTAATTCCAGAGAATAAGTTTAAATACTTTTGAAAGTCACTACATAAGATAAGATGTGATACTTTATAACTTATGTTTTCTTCATCAAAGCAAAAATGGGACAAAGCAACTGACACTTTGTACAAAAATACTAAACAAACTTGTTTTTGATATGTTTTTTTAATCCTCTAGGAACATTTAATAAGAAGAAATCCAGTATATTAGTTATCAGTCATATCTGCACAATATACATGAATTAAAATGAACAAAATAAATTCTTTGTATGGGTTTATATTTTTTTAAACATAAATTGACTTACAAATCTAAAAGTGCATTTTTCTGCATTTAGCAGTACCAAAAAAACAAAATTTTTGTTGGCTCCTACAAGGGTAATCCTTAGTCCAGAGGCTTTGCGTTGAGTTCAAAACAGCAAGCAGCATTTAAAGTGTAAAATGAACTTTTTTGGGGCCCTTCAGATTGAAGTAGTATGTAAAGCATCTAAAGAGTTCAATGAGGAATTACGAGATATTGACAAAAGTACAGTCATACAATATTCATGCAAGTAAATAGCATTCATGCAATGAAATAAGTCAAAACTGAGACTAATCAGTTTGAATAAAGCTGAAATGTGATCCAGACTTTGATCAAAGCTCAAACTGTAAGATCTATTGGCTTCAAAAAATTTCATTGTAAAAATATTGTTGAATTGATTGTAGATTTACAAGTTAATGCTGTTTGAGTGTACAAAAAAGTTACAGAATGAAGTGATGCTATTTAAGTTAATATTGGGAGAATTTAAAGAAAAAATTGATTTCAAACAATTTGCATCAAGGGTGAACAAAAACTGTTTCAAAATGCATCCATGTATTCATTACTTCTAAACAAGGTGATAGAGCTTCAACCATTTGAAATATTGTAAATTACTATTTTTTAATTGTACAAACATTAGTCTTCACATCAATTGGACTCTAAAATCTCAAGTGCTCAATTCATAGAATAGGTAACAGATATTAATTATATCAATTTTTTAAAGTTTCTTGGAAATATATGGATAAGAATTTAAGCAAAAAATTAAATAAAAATTATTATAATACTGGATTTTGCTTAACAAATATCAGTAAACAAACTGCCTAAAAAGTAAATCAAAGCACCTTCATATTAGACAAATAGTTATAGTTTAGGCCGTAACTAACGCCTATTAAGACAATAATAGACAAGACACAAGACATAGGAAAACAATATATATTACGTGTTAGTTGCGAAGAATGAACTTCTTTGCTACTTATTATATAACAACTCAATATAAACAAGTCATTTCATATTGACTCAAACTAAATGACTCAACCCGCTATTCTACACAATCCGGGTCTTTACTTTGTATCCTTACACTTAGCAGAAAAGGTTTCCACTGATAAAAGTATGCCATAGTTGCTAATAACTCCTTGTTGTGCATTTCATAATTGATTTCCGGTGATGAAAGTTTCCTTGAATAATAAGAAATAGGGCACAGTACCTCATCATGATTTTGCAAGAGAATACCTCCAATAGCAGAATTGGAAGCATTGGATTTGACAATAAATGAGCAGGAACTGTCAGGGTAATGCAGTATTTTTTGGGAATTGAACACTCGCTTTAAGTCTTCAAAAGATCATTGATATTTATCTGACCAAGTAAACAGCTGATATTTCTTTGACATTGATAACATTGAAACAGTAATACTTGAGTAATTGGGAATAAACATTCTGTAAAAGTTTTCAAATCCCAGGAATGATTGCAATGTCTTCACATTTATTGGGGTAGGCTAGGTGCTTACACTAGACACGTTTTTCAAATCCGTTTTGATGCCAATATTGGATATAATATAGCCCAAAAAGTCAACACAATTTACTGAAAACAAACATTTTTCTAACTTTGCAAATAACATGTTTTCTTTGTTGGGAATTAACTCCCTTAGGGATTAATTCTGTTTCTATAGCTGCGGTCAGTGTTCATTTATGACATTCCAAATAAATTAGCTACACAGATTCTAGTAGGGTTTTATATTTTGTTATGTTGATGAAGTTAGCTCACTTCTATCAACACAATTAGTGCATTACAAATACACATATTTCTGTCACAGTTTCTTGTGCTTAGTTGTGTTTCATGTTTCTAACATTCTTTCAACCACATTAGTACCTGTCAAACTTGATCTGTATCCTCAATTGGGGTCTTGGAATAGATCAGTATATCATCAAGGTATACTGTGCAAAGTACATCTAAAAATCATGTAATGTTTCATTCATCAAATTTTGAAATACGGCAGGAGCATCAGTCAAACCAAAAGGCATTACTTTATATTCAAAATGGCCAAATTGACAACAAAAAGCTGTTTTCCATTCATTTCCACTTTTAACTCTTACTAAATTGTAAGTACCATGTAAATCAAGTTTTGAAAATATGTGTGCATTGGAGAATTGGTATAACATTTCATGAATCAGGGGTAAAAAGTACCTGTTTTTAACTGTAACTAAGTTAAGCCCACGGTAGTCAATGACAGGTCGCAGCTCCCCACTTTTCTTTTTAACAAAAAATATAGGCGCACCAGCAGGAGAAGATGAAGGGCAAACAAAGCCCTTTTTGAGTTGTTCGTCCAAATAGGCTTTCAATGTCTTCAACTCAGGATCAGAAAGAGGGTATATTGGACCCCAGGGTATTGTTTTGTCAGGTACAATATCAATTTTCATATCAAACTTTCTATGATCAGGTAATAAATCTGCTTGTTCCTTTGAAAATACTGAACTCAAATTATGGTACTCTAATGGTAACTGTTTATGAATTTCAAGAATTTCACCTGACCCACATGTAGACATATCATCAATTTCAGCAAGATTATCTTCCGGAACTGAGCCAGGACTTGGAAATTTGCTTTCTATTTGCATTGAAAAATTTGTTTCTTGAAAGTGGGATGTTCCCAGCACAGCAGCTTCAGGAACTTCCTTTTCTTCACAAAGTTGAGGTTTTAAATCCCCCGAAGCCCCCATTTTTATCTTGTCTTCATTAGGGTTCATACTTAAAGATAGTTCTTTCCAATTTACGTATAGTGGAATACTTGATAGCACCTGAAGGCAATAGAGTCTCATCAATAACTTTAAAAATGATTGGGTTTGCAAGAGCATACAAATTTAAGTTCATCGATTTTGCATATCCACAACTAATGAGAGATTGGTCACAATCTGAATCTACTAATGCACATACATGGACTATTGAATTTTCACAATCAAACATGGATAGGTTCACATACAGACGTTTAAGCATGCTTTCTGGGGTGACTGCAATTAACTCATTTGATTGATTTGGGATGCAAATTTTCTTGTAAGTGCGTTTCAAAAAACCTTTGCTATGGGTACATGTATTTACATCATGTGAATCAGAACCACAGAATAGACAAGTTATATCCAATTCATTATCACCTTGTGTAAGACCAACAATATTGTTTGAATTCCTGTCACTGACCAGTTTTCCATGTGCATAGGACCTTTTGCAGTTTGCCTTTATATGTCCAGGATTCCTGCAATAAAAGCATAATTTGTTCCTAAAATGCCTTTTTTGTTCCTCCATGGATATTGGCCCACTTGTTGCCCCCATAACCATCTCATCTGGATTATTCATAGGCAAATCACCGTGTTGAGTTCTAAAATAGGACGGCTGAAAATTAGACAATACATCTTTGAGTTGCTGAGGAATGAGGCTGGAATCATTCCTATAATTCATCTGATAAAGCTCTGCATAGCGATTGTCAATCCATGCCACTAACTCATAAAAGTCTTCAATATTTTTAAGCCAATCATAATTGCAAAGCACGCTCTTGATTTCATTGTTGAGCCCCTTGTAGAATAGGCCAATTAAAATGGTTCCTGACCATCGTAACTTGGTAGATAGACGCTGAAACTCTGATATGTACACTGTAGCCATTCTACGTCCTTCACGCAGATCCAACAATTCACGCTCAGCCTCATGTGGTCTGTTAATATCTTCAAAAGTAATTCTGAAAACCCTCTCAAACTCATCAAAGGAACTCAACATAGCATAATCAGTCTCCAGAAAAGGCATTATTCAATTGAAGGCAGTTTCTCAAAGTAGATTGACAGTATAAATAACTCATGATTGTTCTGTAGCAAAACTTGATGGCTGTGCCTTGAAAACAGTTTTAAGCCGTAACAGAAAGGCACATGGTTTACTCATACTGCCAGTAAATGGATCTGAAGGAGTTACTTTTGGTTCTGCTACTCTTGCTAGGGTTGAAAGTGTTTCTACATGCTGCTGTTGTTGTAAGGAAAAAATATTTTTATTCCATTCTGATACTCAATGCTGTAGATTTGCCCTTTCTTCTTCAACCTTTTCCAAGTGTAGTCAAAGATTTTGGTTCTGGATAATTAGCTCTTTCACATCTTTCTGGTTAAACTCATCATTTATTGTATTCTTGGCAAACTGTTAGGAATTAATAGATTAAAGACTATGCATATAACCAATAATAAACATCACCAGAAACCCAAAGAAGACACACAGTCAATAATGTATTTATTCCTATTCATGTGTTGCCAAGAATGAATCTTGTCAACACAATACTTGTTAGGATTCTTGGGTGAATGTATAGCTAAGTATGATAATATTTGGAAGCATCGGGATTCGAACCCGAGACCTTGGTGCTACTAATCGATTTTCGTACCGTTGAACCATCAACTCCCGAGAGGTGGGGGGTTTTAGGGGTCCTAGTATCTGGGGACAGGGCAGATATCCTGACAATACTACTTAAGAGCACATGCATATGAAAACACACTTACGAAAACATAGTAATGAGAACACACTATTGAGAACACTCTTTAAGAGAACGTACTTTGCATGAATGCATATATAAGACGAATTAAGTCCATAGAGTCACAGTTCCATAACAGATCACAGTGAAACAGATCAGATCCTGACAATGACTTTTTTCCATCAGCTCGGAAGTAAAATTTTTGGTTTTAGAGTGTGCAGCAAAGTGTCATGTTTATTTAGCCAAGATTTTTTTCAAATCCAAATACCATATTTGGCTTTGATTACTATATGAAAATTTGGATGATGTTTCACTTTAGATATATGTCAGAGATTTTTACAGTGGAAAAGTTGTTGTGCTTCTAAGTCAAGTTTCTTCAAACTCTAACTTGATAAAAAATGTAAACAAAGAAATAACAAGTAGTAACACCAGAACAAATATAAAATTTGTTAACATGCATCTATTGCTGAAAGCAAAATAACTTTTGCAACACAAAAACCTAGTAGCATGAAAAATAGGGTTCACTACTTTAAATTTACTTGGAATTAAAACTGAAACCAAATTGAAACCAAACTGGAACTGCACTGAAACTATTAACAAATTATTCTGCAGCTAGATAGAACTGTAAGAACTATCCCTTAATAGAATTAGTTCATAACATTACTATTCAAATCCTAAAAAAAGAATTTTGAAAATAAAATGGGCAGAATAAGATTGGTTGTATCAAGGGTAGAAAAGGATATAGGACATTATCTAGAAAGCCTATCAATTTTTCTATAAAGCAACTCTTGTATGACTGATTCAAATCGCCCACAATTGTTAAATTTTTTTGTAGAGTGGTTGATTTGTCTGATTTTTCAACTCAAGAGAGAAAATTGGCTCAGTATGATGTGAACACAAGCAACTATCAACTTAATTCAGTGTGAACTCAAGAGACTTTTAACTCAAGAGAGAATGTAAATTCACAAGAAAATTTGGTTTTGAAATTATGCGAATGAGGTATAATAAATGTTGGAATTGGACGATCAGGGATTGTCCCTAGTTCACCAAAGTCTGAAATTGATTAAGAAATATAACATCCTGCAGGTACAACTGTATAACCTAACGGAGCATTTGCGCAGAATACTTAAGCCATTTGTGATTTATGCTAACTTAAGTTCATGCATTCTACGTGAAAATTAAGTTAGGCTACCAAACATGTACTTCAAGTCTAAAATCGGAAATTCCTCCCATTGTTAGTACCTCGGGTACGATCGGGCAGATTTAAAAAAGATTCTCTTGAACGAAAATATGAGAAATTTCTTCCAGCATCATTTGCACTCTACTTCTAATATCATTTGCTTACGCGTTCAACAAAAGAAATATTACACCAAAATGGCTGCTTCTCATCGTGGTATCGCTCTCTTGATCGCCAACTCCAGCTATCCCCATCTCGGCGATGTTGAAAATGCATTAAACGATGCATCTGCAATGTCGTGCAAACTAGAATCTTGTGACTACGAAATTCTATCCGCACTTAATCTCAATACTGACGACATTAGGACGAAAATTTCACACCTAAAACGTCGCCTTGCAGTATCTCAACACTGCGAGATCCTGATATATTATGCAGGTCATGGCCTTGTACACAACAATGAACACTATATTGCAGGAGGCGAATTTAACAAAGAAGCACAATTACTGGACGACGAAATTAGTCTTAACTGTCTATCTGTGGACTCAGATATTATCGATGAGATCTGTGAAATACAAGTATCGAAGGAAAAAACTCGTTCGTTTGTCGTTATTCTGGACGCGTGTCGTGAGTTCATTATTCCACTCCATAGAGGAATGACATCTGGCGGTGCATTGTTTCCTCCACTGAAACAGCGCCTCGAAACGAAAATAGGGGTACTTGTGTGCTACGCTTATGCTCTCGGGTCAAAAGTACGTGACAGTGGGAAACATGGATTGTACACAGATTGCATCCTACAGGTCAGTATTTAGTGTTACTCGATTGGCGATCCGAAAAATTATTTTTGGTGGCAATTGTGGCTTGTAGGAAAACTACATAAAATCTTGACATTACTTTTACATGATTTTCATTGAAATCATCATCATTTTAATGATTATTCGTAATGTTAATTTTACCATCAAGTCTTCAGACTATATCAGCAACTCCAGCATTGTTAAAATATATTTGAACATTATTAATGATTTTTTTTAGAATAAAGTACTTGACAATGCATGCTCTTTTAAACCATTTAGATGTAAAAAAACATATTACTTGAATGTGTCCAAAATGTTTATGAATGATGCAAACTTAAAAGTTATAGTAGATTAGAACATAGCAGAGATGTGTGTTTTATTTGTTGATGACTTGATGCTCTGTTTTCTTTGTCCAGAATATTTTTGAACCAGGAAAGAGTATTTTCGATGCAATATCTCTTGCAAATAGAATGGCAGCCAAACGAGCAAATGGAGATCAGCGATCTGTATTGCAAGTAAACTACACCGATTTTTTTCAGTACCCATTGATACAGGTAATGTGAATTTATACCTAAGTTCATTTGGTAAGATTTTTTTAGCATTAGTTTAAGTTTTATGATTTATGTATCAAATGGAAGAAAATTGTCTTTCATTGGCCATTTATTAAATTTAAAACTAAATGTATTCGTCATATCATATTGGCTGATATATTATTTTTTAACTATAATATGTGTGCAATTAAACATGTATATCTTTAATATATATTGTTCATTTCCTCTATATTATGCATTATGTAAGAATAGTTTCTTTCATTTTTGAGAATAATTGTTTTTTCCACCAATGACTTATAAATTATAAGTAAATTAAACTTTTGCTGATATTGTGGATAGTGGATTGGTATTATGTAAATAAATGAAATGTACTTGAAAGTACATATGCACATCTAATTGAATGTTAGAATTAACTTTACTTTGAATTTTTACCTCACTCTGCCAGAATGAATTTAATTCAACAATTCTTATCTTCAATGTAACCTCTGTATTGAATCTTTTGTAATTAATATAGTAGCTTTTGTTACTGAAACAGCAATATTTTTGTTTCTTTACGTGAAACAATGGTGGTTATCAAAGTATTATATGATTGATGCAGTATTTTATTTTTTAAATGTTAGCTACCTCGTAAAATATGCTTGCTAAGATATTTCTCATGAATCAAGCATTACAACTCACTGATCTTTAAATTTTTCAAAGTTCAAGTTTTTTTTTATCTAGCCTCTATGTACTCTTTAGGTAAAATGTTAACGTAAATATTACTGTTTTTCTTTAGTTAAACATAAATTTAACTATGTGCATATATTTACTTAATCTTGCATATTGATACTAAATCTTATATTTATTCTTTCAAGTATGTATCAGTGTCTGAAATGTACTATTCCGAAATAAAACCCTAATGTTATACTCAAGATTAATCATGTTTGAAAAGCCTTTTCTATAATAATAAGCCTAACACTATCAGTTTAGATATCAATGTAAACTAGCCAAAATTTTATGTTCCTCTTTACTCTTTGATACAGGTGACATAATTATTCAACATCTATATTACTATACCCTAAAATAATCGATAGCACTCGCAGAT
>JAULBW010012948.1:0-10232 GCA_032358265.1 Vaucheria bursata
CCTGGCCGCGACCTCCAGGCCGTCGCAGCCGGGCATGTCGATGTCCAAGAGCACCACGTCCGGGCTGGCCGCGGTGACCCGGTCCACCGGGTTGTCGCAGTCGCGGACCCACCCGGCCCAGACCAAATCCGCGTGACGGCCGATCCAGCGCTCTACCGCAAGGCCGAGCATCTCGTTGTCATCGATGCACATCACACGTATGGGCGCGGCACGACGCAACGGAGCCGGCATGGCCCAAGTCTAGAGGCGTGGGCCACCGGGGCGTGTTCACCCCGCGAGCGGCGTGCGTACGGGGTTCGGGGTTATCGCCCCTGTGGCCTCGGCCGGCGATGGCCGATGTGGTAGGCTACGGCTTCCTCATCCGTCTTGAGCCGCGGCCTCGCTGACGCGGGGCCTCGGCCTTGCTCCGGTCCACCTCCCAGACGCGCTGGCCGCCCGCTCGCAGCGCCTGTGCCTGGTCCACCAGCACTCTGGCCTCCTTGATCGAGCGGCCCGTCGCCGCGATGGACTCCGCGATCCTGGCGCGGAGTTCGATCATGTCTGGATCGGGCACAAAGCCCCGTCCGCGGTGTGTCCCCTTCCGCGCTGCCACGCCGGAGCATACCGCCCGGCCACCACCGGCGGGTGAACCCGGCCAGCCCGCCCTGGGAGGTTGAACCCGGCGTGAGGCTCGTAGCGTGAAACACCACGACATCCACAGAATCGGTGGATTCCTGTGGAGCGTATGTGCGCCCGGGCTAGCATGGGGTATGGCCGATCCCAGATGCCGTGCCCGCCGGGGCGGCTCGGAGCGCGAGTACTCCCTCTTTGGGCTGCGTGATCTTTGGCAGAGGCTGGTGAGCGGCCGGCGGCTCTCCAATGTGTGCTTCAGCAACAGGACGGATGTCCAGGTCTTCTCGACGCTGGTGGGCGAGCCAATCGAGTCCGGAACTGGCTCCGAGGCGATCCACGGCGTGCCCGTGTCGGTGGACGCTGAGGTGCCGACCGGCACCGCGCGGATCGTGAGCCCGCCGCCCCACGGAGGCGACGCGCCGGGCTAGATGGCGGGCCGCGTGCACAGGGCGATGCTCTCAAAAAGCCAGAGACGCCGGCCATGCGGCTCGGCGCTCCGGTTGGAGGAAACATCGGATCGTGGTCGAGACGATCACGGCCCCGGGGCAAGCAGGTCCCGGCCCGCTCCCTGGAACATCGGCCGTTCCGCTCCCGATGGGGGCGAGAGCCCGGTAAGCCCGCCCGCCCAGCCGGGCCAGAGGTGCTCCATCGCCGCGCGGAATCCCGCGGCCGCGGCCCGCACGGGATCGGGGTCTTCCAGGCCCCGGACCGCTTGCCCGCCCGCCCCGAGCGTCTCGGGAACAGCGAGCTGGGTCTGCTCGAGGCGCAGCTGCACGACCTGCGGGTGCCACAGCGGCCGCTCTGCGCCGGGCGGGCGGCGGCACACCAGGTGCACCTCGGCCGCGGCGGGCGTGCACGTACCTCCTGCGGAGCCCGGCGCGTCGACCAGGAGCAGCAGGCGCACGGGGGCGGGGACAGAGCCCGGAGGCTCGGGCGGCGTGTGGAGTCTTCCGGGCTCGGCGGCCGACTGTCCCATGGTGAGAATGTCGGCCCCGCGGGACCGGGGCTCGTGCGGCCAGCCCTGCACCGGGGAGAATCCGGGTATCCGCCCCACCGGCGGTGAGCCGGGGTTCACTCTGGTGGCCCGTGGCTGCGCCACTTCGATGTAACACTCCCCCGTTCCGGCGGAAAGAAAGCGGCCAAACGTCGGACCGCCCCTCGACGGGCACCGCGGACCCGGCTGACTGCTAAGGGCCCGCCGACGCGCAGAGATTCAGTCGGCCGACTCGGGCGGGGCGGGGGAGTCCTCCTTGAGCTTCTTCACGGCTTCACGACCGGGCAGCTCGTCGCCGGGCAGGCCGTCAAAGTCGGCCTCGCCCGAGGATTGGTGGAGCACCGCCCCTTTGCCCGGCGGGGCCAAGCCGGGTCCCCTCGTCGCGTCCTAGGTCGTCCAGCTCCAGCACGGCACCCCCCGTTTCCTGATCAGCTCGCCGCGGCGGCGGCACACGGTCCGAGCCATCATAATGCGCGTACGTCATCCGGCGGCGGCGGCCGGCCGCTGATGTGCCCCGCTCTCATTCGGGCAGCACGCTTCCATGGCTACCACCGCTGGTTGCGACCGCAGGCCGGAGGCGGCCAAGCAAGAGGGCGGCGGGGCTGGTGAGCGTGCGGTACTGAACAGCGCTCGGGGCTATGGACCGGCTGCTCCCTGGGAGCCAAGGAACTGCTTCAACTTCCGCCTCAGGCTCTCCAAGCGTGCCGGCGTCGTATCGCACTCCCATACGACAAGCACTCGCCAGCCCAAGCGTCGGAGCGCTCGGACATTCCGCGAGTCTCGGCTCCTATTGCTCGCCAACTTGGGGATCCAGTACTCGGGACGACTGATCGGAATTCGGCCATCCTTGCACGAGTGTCCGTGCCAAAAACAGCCATGCACGAGAATCACACACCGCCGACCGGCGAACACCAGATCGGGTCGCCCAGGTCAATCCCGGCCATGCAGCCGGAAACGGAATCCCAACGCGTGAACGGCCTTGCGGACGGCGTGTTCCGGCCCGGTATTAGTCGAGCGGATCGCAGCCATATTGCTGCTGCGCTGCTGCTGAGTCAGTCGGTCCATTTCGCCCTCAGCAGGGCAGGGCCGGCACACTACCAGCCCATTCCTTGTACTTCACCGAATCGTAGTTCCGAAGCGCCAGCATTTCCGCGGCCTCATCTATGAGCCCTAACTTGTCTCCGTATTCTTGCATAAAGCAATCAAGGTCGAAGGACCGCGATGCCTTTCGAACAATTTGAACGGCGGCTTGACGCTCCAACGCGGCCCAGTCCAAAGGTGCTGCAGTCCGAGCAGGTGTAAGAGTCGTCGGATCTGCGAGCTCGTGCTCGACCCGCTCCAATCCGAACACCAGGCTGAAGAGTTCTGGCTCCGCTACTGGGTTCCCGCCTGGCGGAATGTCCTTCATGCCCCGACGGTAGCCCAGGCACGACTTGAGCTCAACCCTCCACGGGGTGGGCTGACGTACAACGGAGAGCAACCACTTGCCGATGCCGATAGAGAGCAATCTGCCGAATCTCGTCCCACTCGCTCCATCGAACGGATCAGGATGCTCACCTGACACCAGCGAGTGCGAAGCGTCGCTCGAGAGCAGGGACAGGCTGTCGCGGAACTCGCCCGACTGCCGAGAGTTGACCATGAACAGTGTCCGGTACTGAGAAATGTCTTCCTCCGCGATCGCCGGGCGGTCGATGGCTGTAGTGACGAAAAGCAGCCACGGATGCGTGCGCCGGTTTGTCTGAAACTCGAGGATGTTCTTTACCGCCGCGTGAACAGGTCTCCCCTGGCCCGACGTGAACACATCGCACATATCCAGATTGACGATGTCAAAGGACTCGAAGTCTCTCAACCTCTTAGCGGCCATGCTTCGCGGAGAGCTCAATGTCAGGATGTCGTCGGTCACGACTAGTGAACGCTTGTCGATCGAGTCCAATCCCTTAACCGCATCATCAGCCAGTTGCTGCGTAGTCCGCTGCGAGGGCGATTGCGCCCCCGTATTGAATCCCAAATAGCGGAGCGTGGTGCCGACTCTGGCGCACACGCCCGCAAGGACTTCGATGTCTAGCAGCTCTGTTCCGGGGAGGCCGAGGTACCGCACCGGACGGTCCAGCGGTCCCAGCGTCTTCAGCAGCCTCTCCGTGCATTTGCCCCACTGAACGCGGCGGATCCACTGCTTTCGCGGCAGGTGCCAGGACTTAAACTCAACAAGGGGCATAGGCTCAGGAACAGCGTGCTGCGGAGGCACTTCCGGATAGATGTTGCCCGCCAGTCCGGGATCGGATGGGAGCTGAGTCATGGCCCCCTCCGGTGAAAGATGACGCGCGCAAGATCGGAGAGGAGACGCTGCTGGCGTTCACGCCCGATTCGGTCAAACACGCCGGCCGCGTACAGAACTTGCGCAACTCCGCGCATGACCGTCTGATCGACACCGAAGTCGGCGGACTTCGTGAGCCTCGCCTTTTGTCCGTACTCGTACTCTGCGAATACCTCATCGAGGGAGTACACCAGTTTGTCCCGACTCTTGGAAGCCGCCGCCGCTTCCAGCTGACCTACGAACTCCACTTTCACCGGCGCTTCGTCGCCGCCACTCCAGCGATCCACGATGTCCGCAACCACTTTGGTGAGTTCGCGCTGGGCGTGCATGTGGCCAGCAACGATCTTCTTGGTGCGAGCCTCCTTCGCGATGTCCTTGTGCCGTGTCGCGAACTGCTTGAACGCGTTGTGCAGCCAAGACGCCAGGTACTGGTAGTGCGGGTGAGCGACATTGAACGTCTCGCGGTCGATATTGAGCGCCGCATCCAGCCCATCCGTAACGAAGATCTCCGCGCTCGCCTGCCGCATGCGCGTTTGCTCGGAGACTTGGTACTTCATGAACGTGGGATCGAACAGCGTTCCACTGGCATCGTTCACGCGGATCAGCACACCATTGTGTTCCACCGGAACCACACGCGGGCACCACAGAAGGTAGCCCTCGAACGCCAAGTCGCCGCCTCGCACCGAGTCGGGGTACTTTGACAGATCGGGCCGGTCGGTTCCAACAAAAAGGAGCGGCCGATCTACCGAGTGACTGCTCTTTGGAAGTCCGGTGAACCGGATTGGCCGCTTGAGAGAAACGCCGTCCACCAGGACCTTGAACTTGAGGTTTGATCCCCGTTCGGGGGACTTGAGATGCATCGCCTCCCTGATGGTTTGCCCGGGCTTTAGCTTCAACTCAACGGCGCCCGTCTCCTTGGTGTTGCCGAGCCGGAAAACGCGAAGCCCCGACGAGTTGTCCAGATCAAATGGGTGCTGGTCGAGATAGTCGAGGGGGGCTGCAAGGCTGAGATACCAGAGAAACTTCAGGTAGTTGTCGAAAGTGTTCTCCAAGCTTGGGCGGTGGACTCCCTGCTCATCTGCACGCTCGAACATGCTCATCGCGAGAGCCGCGAATCTCCCGTCCGGGCTGGTTTCCTCTTTCCATGGCAGCGCGGGCGGCTCGAGGAATTCGCCCGGAAGCGTGGGATTGAGATAGCCCAGGTGGTAGCGGGGGCGTTCTCGATTGTCCGGCTCGTCGTCATTCACATCGGTCGGAGTTGGTGAGTGAATCACGGACCAGAGTTCATAGCTCGCGAGTTCCGCCTTCGTACGAGGCAAGAGATTCCGGAGAATGATCTCAGTGCCATGGGTTCTCTTGTCCCTCGCCGGCACCTTCCACAACTTTACAGACCCGGTGTGGAACTCTTCCTCCGCTGTGCTCCCCGTCCTGGTATTATCTTCTGCGTAGCGGAAGAGCAGAACGTCCGCCACTGTTCGCGTGTCGTCTCCTTCTTGCTTGGTTATGATCTGGAACTCGTGCGTCAGCTGCGATAGCGCAAATAGGCCGATCCCGAGTTTCCCGATGAGCTTGCGGCCTTTCGGACTTCTGCTGGGGTCTTGCAAATCCGTCACCCCCAGTTGAGCACCGATCGAGGTACGCTTCGGGCTTCCGCCGATGCTCTTGATCATGGCGGCGAGCGTTTCAGCCGAGAAGCCCATGCCATTGTCCCGGATGATGATCCGCTCAAAGCGGGGCGCATCGGTGTCGATGCTCACCTCGGTTGCATCTGCGTCGTAAGCGTTCGACACGAGTTCCCGGAGCGCAGACCATGGCTCACGGTAGATCCCGTCCGTAACCCGGCGAAGCACCCGGTCAGAAGTAGAGAGTGCTGTCTCAATCGGCTTCTGGCCTGGTTGGGCCTGGTCGATGGCCTTTGCGAGTTTCTGCACCTCTGTGGCGACCGGGAGGCTCATGAGCGCTGCTCCAGCAAGCCGAGGAGAGTCTTCAATGCCGCGCAAGCAAGCGGGGGCGGCACTGCATTTGTAACGTGCAGCATTTGGACAGCGAATGTCCCCTTGACCACGAAGCTGTCGGGGAATCCTTGCAATCGGGCGGCTTCGCGTGGCGTGATGCTGCGTGCCTGAGAGTGATGTGCCGGCGGCGCTCTGTGCCCGGAGATTAGTGTGCGGGCAGGCCGATCCGGGTGCAACCTTCGGTACGAAAGCGGCCCCGTGCCAGGCTTGAGCTTCGCAATCTTCTCCTTCACGCGGAGTGAATGTCGCATGGCGACGTGGTTGGCAACGGACTCATTCAGCCGGACCCGAGGCCCCTTGTACGTCACCGGTCGGCAAAGGCCTGCGAATGCCTGTCTCACCGTTCGGCGCGGCCGATGAAGCAGCTTCAGGTGCTCCTCAATCGCCTGCTTGGTAATCGGCTCCCTACTGGCGAAACAGATCATCCTCTGCCGGACTTGGGCCACGCCAAAATCGGCAGCGTCCAAACGGAGGATGACGACGTGGTATGCCGCTCCGGTGAGAATGCGCCGGAACCGACCGAGGTTCTGTCGGTGCTGGGGCCGCATCAGGGCAGCCACATTCTCCACAAGCGCGGCATCCGGACCGAGTGCCACAATCGCGCGAGCGACAGCCATGAGCACGCGGTTTCGTGGATCCCGCCGGGCTCGTGGCCCGGCCACGGAGAACCCCTGGCAGGGAGGTCCTGAAACAACCAAAGTTCGTTTTGGGCTCGCCGTTTGGCCAAGGATTGTACGGCACGCATCCACCGTCATTTCGCGGGTCACGCTTCCCTCAACCGCGGCCGCACCAGGAAAGTTGTGCCGGAAAGTTGCCAGGGCGTGAGCAGAAGTATCGACACCCAAAGCAATCTCACAACCGAGTTCTCGAGCAGCGAGCGAGATGCCCCCCAAGCCGCAGCACAGGTCCACAACGCGCCATCCCGCACCGACCCTCGCAGGGTTCGAGGTGAGTGTTGCGCTCGATGCGGTCTCGGCAATAACCTCGCGATCCACGTCCACATACCTCCATGAACTGTGCAGAAGGATACCAAACGGCAGGTGTTCAGACGACAGCGCGGGAAGCCGAGGGCTCCTACAGTCTTGCCAGTTGAAGGGTGGTCATACGGCAAGGAACCCTCATGTCCGGTCAATCTGCAGCAAACCCTGTGATGTCGAAGCACCCCGTGCGGGAAGTAAATGACGCCAAGCAGGCAATCATGGCGGCATTCCGGTCATTTGACGTTCGGCCCGGCCAGGTCCTGGCATTCCAATCGTTGCTGGGGAAGTCGTTCACTTGGTCCGAAGGCATGCGTCGACAGCGGGAGGCAGCGCTCGCCTCGCTCGTGGCGGACGGCATCACGGAGTGGCTGGAGACACCTCCGGGATACCGGTTGCTACACCAGCCCGTGTAGCACGCTGGTCTCAACGGGTGGTTCAATGTCCCGTGGCGCTCGGGTCGGTAGTACGCTCTTCCGTACGCCAGGGGAACGTCCCCCTCAGCCGTGATTCTCAGGTCTGATTCGTGCTGGGCGTCCTCGTCGTACCATCAGCCTACACGATGCTCGTCTGGGAGGAGTACGCACAGCGGCTCCACAGCGCGCACGACGGCTGAGACGCCGTGATTCGGCTCGGCTCCTTACTGCCGTCCGAAACCCGCCCTTGAGAGTGCCCGCGCGATGTCGCTGTGCTCGCGCCGTGTGACTTGAGCCGATCGTGATCGGGAGGGACTCGGACATCGGTCCAGCGTCAGCTGCACGGCAACTCCGAATCCGTACACTGGACTCGGCGGCACGCGGTTGCCAAGCCAGCGGGTCGTCAGAGGAGTTGCACTCTATGGACTGGCGACGTTCCCTGGAGCTCCTGCGCGCACGCTTTGATGCGGCCGCTGGCCAGCATCCGCGGGTCTTTCATGTCGTAATGGAACTCCGTGACGGCCGGGAATCCGCCGATACACGCGACCAGATCAACCGCTGGCTGGCCGAAGGCCCGCCCTCGACCCCCAAGGCGACGCAGCCGTATAAGCTTGGTCTGGTGGCCCATGAAAGCCCGCGGCGGTGCGTGATCCGGCCGAGCATGGAGCTGGCCGGGGTCGCGCTGGGGTTTCTGTTCGCTCCCGCTACGGACCACGGCGGCGTCTCTCAGCTCTTGAGCCTCGCCGGTTCGGCCGGCTCGTCCATCCTCAAGACACCGGAACTGGCGGCTCTTAAGGCTCTGGTGGACCTGCGCCGGGACGATTTCGGGCATCGCGAGGCGGACTTCTGGTTTTTGGCATTGCACCGCCTGGCTTGGTCGGGCCTGCAGCCTGCGATCCCCTCGACGCGCTGGATGTGGGCTCCAGACCAGACCGGCGAGCTGCGGCGGGACTGGCGGGTAGCCCTGAGCTACAAGACACCGGAGGAGCTTGCGGCCCTCAAAGGTGTCCCGGCTTACGCCGCAGCGGCGGCGTACGGCGACCGCTATTACGCCGTGCTCGACCTGGATGTATTCACCGCCTCCTCGCTCGGGTGCCAGGCGCTGGTGGATCTGCCCAGGCCGTCGACGCACACGCTCAACGAGCACATTCGCCGGTCATTGGAGCAGGCGCGCGCGAGTGCCCGCGCCGAACGGGCCGTGCGGGAGGAGGCGGCCAAGGTTGAGCAGCTCGCGAGGCCGCTGTCGCCGACGCGCTCCGGCCGGTTGCCGGGAGCGGCGCCCCGCATAGCGTGCGCGCGGTCTTCGCGGCCCTGGCCAGCCCTGGTGTCGCGGCCGATGCCGAGCTGGTCGAAGCGCTTGCCGCCTGCCCCAGCCTGGCACCCCAATGGCGCGCCAAGGCCGAAACCAAGCTGCGCCGCCCTGGCCCTAACAGCTCGTTTCGTCCCCATCGAGGCACGGCTTGTCCCTAATCCGGCGGGAAGCGGGCCCGTTCAGCCGAGGTTGTGGACCCAGAAAGGAAACGTGCCGTTATCGGTGGGAACACAAATTCAATGAGGCATACCCCATGAAGACTATTGCTCTGGCTCTCGCAGCCGCCGGCATGACGGTAACCGGTACCCTCGCACTGACCGCCACGCCCGCCGAGGCGCACAAACGCGGCAAGGGGCAGGATCAACGGCGCTATTACACCAGCGACAACGGCATCCGCTATTGGCAGGGAAATGACGGACGCTATCGCTGCCGGCGCTCCGACGGCACGGTCGGCCTGATCGTTGGCGGCGCCGCGGGCGCCTTGGCGGGGCGCGCGATCGACACCAGGGGCGAACGCGCCACCGGCACCGTCCTGGGTGCCGCGGCGGGCGCGTTGCTCGGCCGCGAAGTGGACCGCGGGCGCAGGATCAGCTGCCGCTGACTCGCTTGTCCCTCGCTTGGTCGAGGGTCGCAAGGCGCGTCGTCGCTTCCTGTGGAAGCGGCGGCGCGTTTTGCTTTGAGGTCGCGGGCGCCTGTGCGAAGGTCGCGGCATGGCCACCCGTCCGAGCGTCCTGATCACCGGCGGCGCCAAACGTATCGGCGCCGCGATCGCCGAACGCTTTGCCTGGGCGGGGTGGCACGTCTTGATCCACTATCACCGGTCGGCCGCCGAAGCCGAAGCGCTTGCGCGGCGAATCCCATCCGGTGAAACCTGCCGCTGCGATCTCGCCGACACCGCCGCCGCCGTTGCGATGGTGGGCGAGCTTTCCGCCCGGCTTCGCGACTGGCGCGTGCTGATCAACAGCGCGAGCGTTTTTGCCGGCGACGACGCGGTCGCCGGGCTCGATGGCGCGGTCAATGAAGACGCGATGGCGATCAACGCCCGCACCCCCGCGGCGATGGCGCAGCGCTTTCTGGCTTGCGCACGGTCCACGGGCGGTCGGCGCGTGATCCAGCTTACCGATCAGAAAATCGCCAATCCCAACCCTGACTTCTTCAGCTACACGATGAGCAAGCACGCGCTGGCGAGCACGATCGCAATGCTCAGCAAGGCGCGCCTGGATCCGCGCGACCGGGTCTATGGTCTCGCCCCCGGGGCGATCCTGCCGAGTCACGATCAGAGCGCGGCCGAGGCGGATGTTTCGCACCGGCTCAACCTGCTGGGTCGCAAGACCGCTGCAGGCGAAGTGGCCGATGCCGCGCTGTTCCTCGCCTCCGGCTGGCTGGCGAGCGGTCAGACGCTCTTCGTCGACAGCGGCCAGCATCTTCTCGACCAGCCGCGCGATGTGATCTATCTCGCGCGGGAGGAGGAGGGGGAGCGGCGGAGGAGCGAGGCGCAATGAAGCGGCATGCCCTGAGCACACGGACCTGGCACTGGATCAATCTGATCTGCGTCACCCTGCTGTTCATGTCGGGGCTGACTATCTCCAATG
>JAULBW010012970.1:0-10198 GCA_032358265.1 Vaucheria bursata
TGAGATGCTCGCCGTTCATTCCCGGCTCCGGAATGAGTCACGCATCGCGGTATACTCATTCGAACTCGCTCGGCCCATATGAACGCAAGCCCCCGAGTGCAATCGGGGCGGCCGAACAGGGGGGGCCATGTCCGGATCCGATCCCGACCAGCGCCTGGGACGCAAGGAATACGAGAAAGCCCTGCTCAAGCTCCAGGAGAAGCTGTGCGCGCTCCAGGACTGGGTCAAGCACGAAGGCGAGCGGGTCATCATCGTCCTTGAGGGCCGCGATGCCGCGGGCAAGGGCGGCATCATTAAGGCGATCACGGAACGGGTGAGCCCGCGGGTCTTCCGGGTCGCGGCCCTGCCGGCGCCCACGGACCGGGAAAAGTCGCAGATGTACATGCAGCGGTACATGCAGCACTTCCCCGCGGCAGGGGAGATCGTGATCTTCGACCGCTCCTGGTACAACCGCGCGGGGGTCGAGCGAGTGATGGGGTTCTGCACGAAGGAGCAGTACAAGCGGTTCCTCGAGCTGTGCCCGGTCGTGGAGAAGTACATCACCGAGAGCGGTATCCGGCTCGTCAAGATCTGGCTGGAGGTCAGCAATCAGGAGCAGAAACGCCGCTTCGAGGCACGGATCGACGACCCACTGCGCCAGTGGAAGCTCAGCCCGATGGACCTGCCCTCCCGGGCCAAGTGGTTCGAGTACTCCAGGGCCAGGGACAAGATGCTCGACGCGACGGACACGGAGCACGCGCCGTGGTACATCCTGCGGTCCGACGACAAGAAGCGGGCGAGGCTCAACGGCATCAGCCACATCCTGGACCAGATCCCCTTCAAGCCGGTGCCGCGGGAGAAGGTGAAGCTGCCGGAGCGATCGATGGAGGGGGAATACGACGATCTCGCGTCGCTCAAGGGCCGCGCGTTCGTGAAGGAGGTCTACTGACCCGGGACCGCGGGAGGGAGGTCCGCCGATGGCCCCTGCGTCACCCATCGCAGCAGGCATGCCAATGGACCTGGGCGCCGGCGCGTCGGACCGGGTGTCCCTCGGCCCCGCGGCCCGACCGGAAGCCCCGGCGTGATCGCTCCCGCGGCCAGGCCCCCACGGCTGCCCGCGCTCCGCTGGGCGCGTACCTACAACCCCGGCGTGCTCCGCGCCGATGCGATCGCCGGGGTGACGCTCGCGGCCTATCTCCTCCCCGCGGCGATCGGTGACGCTTCGCTCGCCGGGCTGCCCGCCCAGGCGGGCATCTACGCCTGCCTCTTCTCGGGGCTCATCTTCTGGTTGCTCTGCGGCTCTCGCCACACCGCGATCACCGTCACGTCGGCCATCTCCCTCCTGCTCGGCACATCGCTCGGTGCGCTGGCAAGCGGGGATGCGAGCCGTTACTGGGCTCTCGCGGCGTGCACCGCCCTGCTCGTGAGCGCGATGGCCCTGGGCGCGTGGCTCCTTCACGCGGGGTCGCTGGTGAGCTTCGTCTCCGAGAGCGTGCTCGTCGGCTTCAAGACCGGCGTCGCCCTCGTGCTCGCGAGCACGCAGCTCCCCAAGCTCTTCGGCATCAGCGGCTCGCACGGGAACTTCTGGGAAAGGTCGCGGCACTTCCTGACCCACCTCGGGGAGACCAACCGCGGGTCGCTGCTGATCGGGCTAGCCGCCCTGGGCGTGCTCATCCTGGGCAGGATCTATCTCAGGCACAAGCCGGTGGCACTCCTGGTGGTCATCGGCGGCATCGTCGTCTCCGGCGTGCTGGGTTTGGAGGCTCGCGGCGTGAAGGTTCTCGGTGAAGTTCCCCAGGGGCTGCCCGTGCCCAGGCTGCCCCCGGTGGCCTGGTCGGATCTCAACGACCTGCTCCCCCTCGCGATGGCGTGCTTCCTGCTCGGCGCGGTCGAGACGGCCGCGATCGGACGGATGTTCGCCGCCAAGCACGGCGGCCGGCTCGATGCGAATCAGGAACTCCTGGCGCTGGCCGGTGCGAACCTCGCGGCGGGGCTGGGCCACGGCTTTCCTGTCAGCGGCGGGATGTCCCAGTCGCTGGTCAACGAGGGAGCCGGCGCGCGCACGCCCGCCTCCGGCCTGGTCGCAGCGCTGCTGGTCCTGGTCGTCGCCGTGGCCTTCACGGGCATGCTCCACAGCCTCCCGCAGCCGGTCCTGGCGGCCGTCGTGCTCATGGCCGTGTTCGGGCTCGTGAACATCCCCACGCTGAAGCACCTCTGGCGGACGGACAGGACCGAGTTCACCATCGCCGCGGCCGCCCTCGCGGGCGTGCTGGCCTCGGGCCTCCTGCGCGGGGTGCTCATCGGCGCGGTGATCTCGCTCCTGCTGCTGATCCGGCGTGCCTCGCGTCCGCACGTGGCGTTCCTTGGCCGGGCGCCGGGCACCCGCCGGTTCACGGACCTGTCCCGGCACCCGGAGAACCGCCCGGTGCCGGGCGTTCTGCTCTTCCGGCCCGAGGGAGCCCTGGTGTACTTCAACGCCGATCATGTCCGCGATGTGGTCCTCGCCAGGGCGCGCAGCACCGAACCGGCGACGCGGCTCGTGGTCTGCGATCTCTCGGCTTCCCCGCACATGGACCTCGCCGGCGCTGAGATGCTCAAGGGCCTCGCCGCGGAACTGCGCACCATCGGCGCGAGTCTCCGGATCGTGGACGCCCACGCGGCGGTGCGCGACAGGCTGCTGGCCGAAGGCCTGCTCGAGCGCCCCGCCGCCGCGGATCGGAGCGCTCCGATGCCCGACCTGGACGAGATCATCGCAACGGAAGCAGCATCCCATGAAGCGCGGGCCGGAGCGCCGGCAGGCGCGCCCGAGGGGGCCGTGAGACCCGAATCACAGGGCGACAAGGGCCCGCTGGCGGGACCGGGCTGACTCATCCGGGTCCGGCGGCATGCCCGGCACTCCCGCTCCGATCCGGCGCGAATCTGGCCGTCCAGCGAAACACGCCCCCGCATACCCGCCCCATTCATCCGCGGCCCGCCAGCCCGCGATGGGTGCGCCAGCCGGTGTACCCTCGCACATGGATTGGCCCACAATCCGGATCGACGACGCCGCCGAGTTCCTGGCGCACCTGGACAAACTGAGCGAGGGGGATGACTGGCTCTGGCGGGGCCAGGCCCGGCCCTGGACGAGCATCCGGTCCAGCCTCGATCTGCTGCTCAATCCGGACTTGCCCTACGCGCAGCGCCTGGCCCTGGAGCGCCGGGCCGTCGAACAGTTCCGGGCGGAGGCCTCGCACTTCGTCAGCCCGCACGAGCTGGCGCTGTGCGAGAGCCACGGCGTTGCCGCGCTGACGGTCATGCGCCACTACGGCGTGCCCACGCGGCTGGTTGACTGGACCCGCTCCCCGTACGTCGCGGCGTATTTCGCCGCGATCCACGAGCCGGGCGCGGACGGCGTGGTCTGGGGCTTCCACGAAGAGGACTTCCTCGCCGCAGCGGACGCGGCCTGGGGCGTCCACGGGATATCCCCACCGAGAGACACAGGCCCGGAGTTCGACCAGCTGGCGTTCCACGAGCACTCCGCCGAGTGGATCGCCCCTGTGAATCTCCCCGTCCCGTTCGACCGGCCCCAGGCCCAGCGCGGCCTGTTCACCATGGCGGGCCGCCTTGGACTGGCCCACGACCGCCTCATCGGTGCCCTGATACCAGACTCGGTACGAAGGCTGGAGATCCCCGCCGGCACCAAGCCGGCCCTGATCCAGCGGCTCCGCAGACGCGGCGTGCACGCCTGGGCGCTCCGCTACGCGGGCGCGGACGAACTCGGATTCCGAATCCGCGCCGACCTTCAGGCCGCGAGTTCACCGCCCGCTGACCGCGGAATCTAGCGGCACGGTGCGCAGCACGGCAGCACGCGGGCAGGCTCGTCAAAGGCCGCCAGTCCGACTCTTGTCGCACTCCTTGGGAGGCCACACGCGGATCCGCGACCACGCATGGTGGCCAAACGGCGACCAACTTTGCCGCGGCTTGGCGGTCAGGGGCCGCCGCGGCCACCACTCCCGCATAGATAAGGACTGCCGGGGCATGCCGGGCGGTGCGTATAGATGTCCGGCGTATCTCTCGCGGAACCATCGACGTAGGGCGCCACCAGCCCGGAGCGAGCCACAGTGAGGCGGGTCCTGTTCCACGCCGTCGCCTTCTTCCTCGTGGGCTGCGCCCTCGCTGCCATGGTCGCCTGGGCGATGTTGGCGACGTCCGACGTGGCGAAGGTCCAGCAGTCGGGTTCCCGTCCGGGCATGCCGCCGCCGCTCATGAACTACCTCATGGGTGAGACGTTCGAGTTCCGGGGCGTCCTGCTTTTCTACGGCTTCAGCGAGCCATCGAGCACGCAGCTGCGCGCGCTCGCGACGGAAGACGACCCTTGGAACAGGAGCGAGCGTGCCAGGATGTTCCGCAGCGGCAAGGGCGACCTCTACGCGGGCTCCCTCGTGCTGTGCGGTTGGCCCCGGTACTGCCTGGAAGGGTGGACCTGGGACGAACGCCCCGTTCCCGCCGGCGTGAGCGCTGTGCCGGCAAAGCCGGCCGTCGAATCAAACCGTTGGTGGACCGGCGGCGTGCCGATTCCCTGGAAGCGGCTGCCGCTGGACATCCGCGGCGAGCACCGCCTGCCCGTCCACCCCCGCCCGGCCGCCCTTGCAACGAACGGAGCGCTCTTTGGTGGCGCCGCCGCGTTCCTTTGGCACGCCCTGCTGCTGATCCGTGGCCGCCTGCGGGTCCGCTGCGGGCTATGCCCCCGCTGCACGTATCCGCCGGGCCGGCCCCACGGTGCCCCGAGTGCGGCCGCCGCGTACGCCCGCGGACCGCACCGCCGATTCCTCCGGCCCCGCTACGGCGTCCCGCCCGCGCCCTCGTCCCCATCAGCGTATTGATCTTCGCGGCGGTCACGACCGGGTACATCGCAAACCTTCGCTGGGGATTCGAGTTCAAAGGTCCCTCAGGCGTGCTCGTGAGCCTCTGGCGCGGACAGTTGATACTGGGCCGTACCGCACAGCCCTTCCACTCCCAGGGACTGAACGTCTACCGGGTGAACGCCCCCATCCGGACGGGCTACAGATGGGTAAGCAATCCCGACGGGAGCCGCCTGTTGCTCCCGCTGTGGCCTCTGTACGTCCCGGTCCTCCCTGTGCTTCTGGCGGGCACTTGGCGCCGCGCCGTCCGCCGCGGGATCGCGAGGAACTGGCCGGGCCACTGCCAGAGCAACCACGCATCTGCTCCCATCTGCCAGCCCCGCCCGCAGCGAGAGAGGAAGGCGGGCTCATGATAGGGCGGTGGCCCCGCACATCCTGGGTAATTCGCTGGGGCGGGCTGGGAACGGCGATTGTCGTTGCGGCGGTGTTCCTGCTCAGCATCCGCTGGCGAATTGTGCGAGGCGGGCACGCGCATGATGGGTTCTCGATCGCGCTCTCTCGCGGGGCGATCTCCTTTTGCTGGAACCCCGACGGGATGCCTCACACGGGTTCCCATCGATGGTGGCTGGTCGATCTCAAGGGGTACAACTTCAACGGGTATGTCTACCGCCCATCAATGGTGTGGTGGTTCAAGCGGGAGTTCGGGGTGCATGGAGGGGCACCCATCTACATGCCGCTCTGGATTCCACTGGCTCTGGTGTCAATCCCGACAGCGCTCGCGTGGCGGCGCTGGCTGCGGGCGCAGCATCGGGCGAGCGTCGGGCTGTGCCGCCGGTGCGACTACGACCTCGCCGGCGTCGCGGCGGGCGTGTGCCCGGAGTGCGGACGGGTGAAGGACCCGTGACCCGGCTGCGCCCACGATGACCCTGCGTGGGCTTGGGTGCGCACGCGCCAAGCGCCGCCTGATGCGCAAGCGTCAGCGAGGGATTGACCTTGACGGGCCCGGCCCTGCCTGTAGGCTGCTCCCGCCGGCAACGGCAAATAGGAGTTCGCCATGACAAGACTCTGTTCCGCCGCGGCGCTGCTGGCCTTGCCCGCCTTGGCCTCCGCGCAGACCTTCGCCTTCCAGTACGCCTCGGGATCGGTCACCCCCGTCGGCGGGGTTGTCCCGGCGATCAACCGCCCACCCGCGTTCCACGCCGGCACCCTGGCGTTCAACGGCGTCCCGGTGGGGGCGTCCAACGAGGGGATCTACACCCTGCCGCTGGGAGGAGCGGTGACCCAGGTCGCGCGGCGGGACCAGGCCGCGCCCGGGGGCGGAACCTTCACCCAGCTCCTGGCCACCCCGAGCATCTACAACGGCGTGGTTGCCTTCCACGGCTTCACCTCGGCCGGCCGCGGCATATACACGAACCTGGGCGGAACGCTGCGCAACGTCGTGGGCCCGGGGGCCACGCCGCTGCCCGGGGCGACCCCTTCGGGCTTCCGCTGGGGCATGCGGCCGTCCACGGACGGCCAGTCCGTCCTGTTCGCCGGCAGCGATGGGAGCTTCTCCTTCGGCGTGTACTCCTGGTCGCCGACCGGGGGCATCCGCCGGGTGGTGGACTCCGGCACCCCGATCCCCTCGAACCCCGGCGAGCACCTCGGCCCGTTCGGCAACGTGCCGGCGATCAACAGCGGGCTGGTGGCCTTCACCAGCTACGCCACCCCCCAGGGCGTGTACGTCGCCGACCAGGCCCGTCAGGTCGTGCAGACCGTGGCGCTGAGCGGCACTCCCATGCCGGGTTCGGCCGACCTGTTCAACACCTTTTCGGCCAACACGCTGGCCTTCGACGGCAGCGCGGTGCTGTTCCAGGGCCAGGGCGGCGCGACCGAGGGGCTCTACACCAACCTCGGCGGCACGCTGCGAGCCGTCGCGGACAACCACACGCCCATCCCCGGAGGTGTGGGCAACTTCACCAGCTTCCAGATCCCGCCCACCGAGTTCGGGATCAGCGGCACGAGCATCGTGTTTACCGGCGTGGGCTCGAACGGCCAGAAGGGCCTCTTCGGCAAGTTCGGACAGGGCCTGGAGCGGATCATCGCCGTAGGGGAAACGCTGGACGGCCGTGTCATCAGCGACTACTGGTTTGGCCGCGAGGGCCTCGATGGTGACAGGCTCGCGTTTACTGTGCTGTTCACCGATAACAGCAGCGCGGTGTATGTGGCCAACGTGCCGGCCCCGGGCGGGGCGCTCGTTCTCGCGGGGCTGATCGTGCTGCGCCGCCGCTCCAGGCGCTGAACCGCTCCCGCTCGCAGCGGGCCCGGACGAGCCTCCCTCAGCGAGCGTCCGCCTTGGCGCACGGTCAGTGGATCGCTATTGCCCCGAGGACTCAGTGGCTCCGGCGACACCCGGCCCGGCCCAGCCCACCTCATACCCGCACCAGAAGCACCGGCCCTCCCGCGTGTACCTCCGCAGCCGCCGGCCGCGGCGCAGCCGCGAGACACACACGAGCAGCCCGCTCACGCCGAGCGTCATCACCAGAGTGAGAGCGATATTGCCAAGATTCAGCGCCATCGTGCGCGTGCCGCCGGCCGAGTCGGTCACTCGCCACTGAACCGAACTGGAGACCCAGCGCAGCCGCCGCTCGGCGAACTCCTGCCGCGGCTCCAAGGGGAGCTGCCCGCTCCTGGTCGACACGCCGAACCAGGCGCCGGGCCAGCCAAAGCTGACCCCGCGCACGTTGTACAGGCCCGGGAACGCCCATTCAACGTGGACCTCCGCATCACCCGGGCCTCCCGGAAGCTCATCCGCAACCGCCGCGGCCAGCTTCGCGCGACCCTCGGCCGTCCCCGCCATCAACCGCGCATCCGCCAGCAGCACGCCGCTGTAGAGAGCAGGCAGACCGGCCAGCGCCGGCCTTGGTCTAACCTGCTCGCCGCGCTGCACCCACAGGGCCGAGGCGATCAGCACCACCCCAAGCACCGCGAAGAGGGTGCCGCGGCCCGCGCGTCCGCGGCCACGGGCCACTCGCACCGCCACGATCATCAGACACGTGCCCACCCCCAGAACCAGAGCCAAGCCCCCGACCGACACCTGGGCACTCCAGGAGGACGCCGAGCCGGACCATTGAAGCAGCGCGGTGGCCGTAGCGCCCGACCAGAAGAACTGACGGCCCTGGCGGGAGGCGTACGGCGTCGGGCCGCGGAGGCTGCCAAGATCGGCGTACTCCGATCCCCGGTGCAGCGTGAGCCACCCGACCGGCCAGCCGATTCGGAACATCACACTCCTGGTGCCCGGGCCGGAGATGGCCGATGCGCGGAGACGACAGGTCGCATCCGTCCAGTCGTCCACCGCGGCCGCTGCAAGGACCGCATCGGCCACGCGCACGCCCAGCCCCGCCTCGCCCGCGGCGGCCGCGCGCACCTGCTCGACGGTTAAGCCCGCCGCGCGCCGGCCACTGCCCCCGATGCCGATGACCTGCGTGAACCGGCCCGGGCTGACCACAGCGGTGACCGCCGCGGCCCCAAGGAGCGCCAACGCCAGCCACAGAGGAAGCCCCGTCCAACTGCACCACCAGGGCGGCCGCGGACTGCCGGCGCGCGGGTCCTTCCCGCACTCGGGACAGACACGGGCTGGCGCCAGGGCCGCATCGGGCATGCGGGCAGTGTACCCGTGGTCGCCACGGGCTCACCAGCAGTGGAGTTCCGTCGGACCCGCTCGACCATCTTTCTTCCGCACGCCACCGCCCGGCAATGCCCGCCGCTGCTGTCATGCGCACGCAGCTCCGTGTCATGGATGGCAACCCCCAGCACCGGCTTCGACGCGGGAGAACTTCGAGCCGGGAAACCGCCGCGAACCCTGACGAATGCTCTGAAGCGCCCGGTGGCGCCACTCAAGGCGCCTCGCAGCACACCCCCAATGACGGGTACAGGATCGGCCCGGGCAGGCCCCCGCGCGACTACCCGCGGAACACGGGCCGGTCGGTCAACCCGGAGGTAGCAAGGAAGCGGCCCCCGACTTCGGAACTTCCGTGCACTCGCGGCCGACCGAGAGGCACAGCGCCCGCGCACCCAGTCTTCGATCCCATTGGTCAGACAGCCGTCAGGGGCAACCCGCCGCGAACGCAGACTGGAAGCAGATAAAATCGTTCACGTTCAACACCGGCGGGATCGTGCTCCCGTCGCAGTTGGCCGTCGGATCACCCGCGGCATACTTGCTCTGGAAGCAGATGAAGTCGTTGACGTTCAGGATCGGGATCGCCGTGGACCCGTCGCAGTTGGCGTAGCACGTGCCGCCAGTGCTGGTGCCGTTGACCTTGAACGGGGCATCCTGGTTAACGGGGGTCGGGAACGGCGGGTTGCCGGCGTCGGCGAGAGCGACCCACAGGCCCGACTGAGACTGCTTGGCGTTGGCGCCCGGCTTGCCCTGCTGGCCCAGGATCGTCACGGGGGGCTGCCACGGGCCGCTGAAGGTCGCCGAGCCGCCCATGTTCCAGTCGAGCCAGTAGGTCCCCGCGGGCAGGGCCGTCGCGACCGTCACGGTGATCGTGAAGATCGCGCGGGCCGGATCGGCCATGTTCGTGTCCAGGGGGCGGTACATGTTGGCGAACGTCGCCGTGGCGAACCGGTTGGTGGTGGTGTCGCCGAAGACCACGGTGCTGGTGGGGCTGTCGGGCGGGCCGTTCCAGATCTGGAGGTTGACGTTGTTGATCGTCGGCGTCGGCGGCACAGCGCCGGTCTGGTAGCCGTACAGCGTGACCGACGTGATGTTCCACGTCTGGCCCGCGGGCACGGTGAAGTCGTCCGCAATTCTGTTGGTGTTGAGCTGAACGCCGAACCCGTACGTGTTGAGCGTCATGGGCGCCGCTGTCTGCAGCACGCTGACGTTCGCGCCGCCAGCGCCCACGCCCGCGTGCGTCTGCAGCGGGCCGTTGTCGTACAGAACCTGCCCGCTCGCCACGCCGCTCACGGAGAGCGCAAGCCCGGCCGAAAGAACCACGAGTCTCGTCTTCATGTCCTGCTCCCTTGGGTCTACCCACGATCAGACACAAGCGTGCACATGCCGACGCCCCACGCGGATGTCGCACGTTGCACGCGAAAGAGCAAAGCGCCATCCCGCTCCGCGCGCCGGAGACCCCCGGGATTCCCCATGGTGTACCCGATCCGGGCCTCCTCCGCAAGGCGATCTTCCCATGAAGCCGGGGCCCCCGCAAAAATCAGCGAGGGGCCCGCTCCCTTCGGAGCGGGCCCCCGCTTCGATCCAGCCGCCAGATCATTGTGCCGGTCCGGAATCCGCCCGGCGCCGGCTTTCATGCCCGGCGCTCGGGCTCAGGGGCAGCCCGCGGCGTACTTGGTCTGGAAGCAGATGAAGTCGTTCACGTTGAGGACGGGCGGGG
>JAULBW010012981.1:0-10191 GCA_032358265.1 Vaucheria bursata
TAATAATAATAATAATAATAATAACAATAATTCGCTTGAAAGTGACACTTCAAGCAAACGTGAATTATCACCTCCGCCAAAACAATTATTATTATCACCTCCTCCAATACATAAACAACAATCCCAA
Source organism: Vaucheria bursata (assembly GCA_032358265.1). Lineage (NCBI taxonomy): Eukaryota > Xanthophyceae > Vaucheriales > Vaucheriaceae > Vaucheria > Vaucheria bursata. The sequence goes on from JAULBW010012981.1 coordinate 128, forward strand.
CCTTCTTTACCAGATTCATTACAACCAGCCACTAACAATAACAATAAATTTACTAAGCCGAAATCAGTCAAGTTTGATACTTTAGCGAATATTGAAATTAGTCCCAGCCCTGGATTATCATCAGCTCATAGTTCAATTAATGAACAAAATAATTCTCAAGCAACATTAATTGTTTCAAATAATTCATCACCAGCTAAAATTAACAAAACTACTGCGGACCCTAATAACAATAATAATAAATCTGAAACTACTATATTTAGTCCTACTAAAATATCAGCTGCAGCAGCTTCAGTAATCATGGCTCGTAGACAAACTCGTGCTCAGGCAAAATTGCAACCAAATCCATCTGCTCAACCTTCTGCTTCCATTTTAAAGAACAATAACTCTGCTCCTATTAATATTAACATGAGAAGGGCTAAAGCAAAGATGAGTCAAGAACAAAAAATTGAAATTAATTTAGCTGCTGTCGAAGATATAACTAATACTGACACAGGCAAAAGTAATATTGCATCAGCAAATGAGCCACAACTGACAGCTACAGTTATACCCAATAAATCAGCAGAAAATGATAACGTTGATTCTGCTGTTAACAATGTACTTGATAGCAACACCAATGTAGGTAACTCTCCCACTACTAATAAACGCAAGCACTCAGACTCAACCAATAATGAATCTAACACAGAAAGCGTACATGATGATAAGAAACAGAGACAAGACTTAGAAGAGACCAAATCAATTGTTGATAATGAGGATAAAACATCGAAAGAAAACATTGAGGTAAATCCTACCAACCAAACCACTGAAGGTATGAATGATAACGCAAGTTTAGAATCTGTAGATGTTGATATGAATAGACCCAACTTTATTCCTCCAGTCGAAATTAATGAACAATTACAAGATCACAATGTAACTAAAATAGTGTCAAATGATAGCGGTCATAACGTTAGCAACAGCATCTATGATAATAATGATAGAAACGTGAATGAATTACAAAGCGAAGATAGTTGGGAGATAGCTCAGCCTTCGCAATTTCAATCAGAAAATCAACAACAACCAATTACAATTGATTCACAATCTCAAGATGGACAATCAATAATTAAAATTAAATCAGAACATATTGAACAAAGCACATTAGATATCAACATGAATAATTCCAACACTAACATCAATAACAATAACAATAATGGTAACAGTGTTATTGTTGTACCAAAGGTTGCAAATGATGATATAAGTTCAAGCAATAATAGTACTGGTAGTAAAAATAGTGTAAATAATCCAACACCTTCAACACCATTTGCATTAGCTCAACCTAATAAACCTACTCCACCTTCAAATGATTCTAATAATACTAATAATACCAATAACAATTCTAACAATAATTTAGTTGCTCGAACTGATTCAAAATCGAAATTAAACTTAGATCCATTAATTATGAATTTATCACCAGAATTTAAAAGAATCGCTCCTAATAATAACAATAACACTAACAGTTCTTCAGCTTCTCCTAATAGCAATACTTCCAATGCATTAAATGATTTTAGTACAATTTGTAATAAATTGAAAACTGAAATGAATGAATTAGATATGACTTCTATATTAAAAATACAATCATTAGCTTCATCATTAAGTATGTTATGTAATCAACAAATTCAAGAAAAATTATTATCAAATACAAATAATAATACAAAATCTAACATTATACTAGCACCTGTTGATTTTAGTCCATCTCCTATTGAGCATCATAATAATAATAGAAATCCAACAATTCATTCACCCTTATTAATGAGCTCAAATTCTCCTGTACCAAATACCAACAATAACAATGCTAATCCAACCGTCAAAACCAGTTCAATTCCGAGCAAATAATTTAACTCTTTTGCTAAATACTATCCATTTTTACTAGTATGTTCCTAAATATTTCAAATATTGGCTACCTTAATTAGTCTAAGCATTTTTTCTTGCAATATTTTCTATTGTTCAATCGCATGATTATTGATTAATAAATTAAATATTTTGCACAATAATTTAATGAACAATGAAGTAGTATAGTAGTATTAATATTAATAATATTGTATATGGCTATCAACTTTCTATCAATTTATGAGTTTTAGGAAGAATATCCTTAAGAATATCTATTTTCGGTTTTAATTCTTCAGCATTTAATCTTTCCGCATCAGCTTTATAACGACGCTGTTGATTTGTACCGTAATATATACTATTGGCTGGTGGTGGTACTGATGATATAGGCATACATATAGTTTGACCAATAGTACAACCATTAGTTAATGGAGAACCAGCTGGTAATTTAGATCGAATTTCTAATATATTACCATTACCAATACTTGCACTTGATATACTACTACCTACTTCAAATAAATTCCAATCACCTATTTTAACACCAAATACATCTGTACTTTCTATTACTACATGTTCTTCAATAATATTATTTGCACCAATGATTATAGGTCCTTTTCTAGCTAATAATTGTGCTTTAGGATGAATAATAGTATTTGCACCTATTGTTATTTCACCTTCTAATGTTGCTTCTCTACATACTACACAACTTTTATCTAAATTAAATTTATTAGGCACTGGTGTATTACTACTGTTAGCAGATGAGGGAGATGAGGTTATATTAATAGTAGGGTTAGGAGATGTAGGAGATGTGACGGCTGACATATTATTATTTTAATTTTAATGGTTAATTTAAAATTTTACTTAATGCTTAAAAGCTAATACTCTGACTTGTATTGTTTAACTGTTGATGATAAATAAATATATTATCTTATACGTATGAAATAAAACTGATCTATCACCATCACTTAAATCACCCGCATCATTTTCTTTGGTTTGTCTACAAAATTACAACTTAAATTACACAAATTAATTCAAACGCCGATTTTGCAATTTGCCTAATAAAATAAATACAAAAAATTAAAAATAAAACAGATTTAAAATTTTAGTAATGCTATTTCTAGAACTCATTATCAATAATAAATGTTATAGTAATCCTCAATTCATACAACAATAATATTGCATTTGCACCAAGAAAAGTCACCCATATTTGTGTATTATACACTATCAATCTAACAATTTACAACAATCAATAGCGTGTGACGGATTATTCTATAAAAATGAGTGGATATCAAAGTCCCAATCGTTATAATGGTGGTAATAATCGCCGAAACCACAATAATCATAATGGTGATAATAGCAAAATAAATCATCATCATTCTAAATCAACCACTTACAATAATAATGAGATTAATCCTACAATTGATAATTGGCGTGGATCAAATGTTATAACTGTAGATGAAAATAATATGGCTTCGTCTAATTTTAATGCATATAATCATAATAAGGCGCCGTCTGGATCTGGTTCCAATTCACCCAGAAAATGGCTCCACAATAATAATTATCAAAACCCTAATAGTAACAGCAACAATAATGCCAATAGTAATGCAAATACCAATAATCCAATACTAAATCGCAATAGTTCTAGTGGAGCAAATACTCCAAATCGCAGTGCTAAACCTGCATTTAATCGCCAAAAATCTAATCCCACTTATGTTACAAATACTAATCCAAATAGTAATCCCAATAAAGCTCATTCGGGCACTGAAAGTCCAGCGAAAGGTCCCAGATCATGGAGAAATCAAGAAGCAAATATAAAATCAGATCAAAATGAATCGAGTAATAATTCTATGCAAACTCCTCGTTATAGACCACCACAAAATCGAACAAAACCTCGTACTGGGAATACGACACCTGGTAATAGTAATAAAGAACAACAAAATAATGCTGCAATCGAATTAAATAAACGTTGGAATGATTTATTTCAAAGGTTTCAAGCGGTACAAACTACTTTTACTCAATCTATTCATGAAAAATCAAATAATAAATCCGATTTGTTAAAACAATTCCATAAATTATTAAGTGAATTAAAAACTTCATTTCAATATCCCATTGCTGTTACTGTATTAAAATCAGAATCATTTAATTCATCTATAATTATTTTATGTGAATCAATCAATACTATCATTAATAACGATAAATTATTTGTTAATGAAAATGATAATTCATTAATTAATCAATATTATTCAACTCTTAGTTTATTTTTTCATTTAATTTCAACATTTGTATTAAAAAAACAATTTGTAATCGATACTCTTGCTTCTGAACAAGCTTACATTATAATGCATACCATTATTGATTGTATTAAACATAATAATAATGTTAACGATAAAGTTAGCGAACATCCTGGCTACAATTGGCTTCGTATTGATAGTTTAAGAGTATTATCTTACGTATTATTTGAGAATATAACTAAATTTAAACAATTTCGTGATGAATTATTAAGCCTTTTATTACCATTATTAGATATTCATACTAAAATAGGTCACATCGATGCTAATGATAAGAATGGTAACAGTAATTTATGGATATTTGATATCGAATATCGAAGAATGGCTATTAACTGTGTGGGGAATTTATGTTTAAAATCAGGCAAATTATTACAAACTCAATTTCCTACTGTATTTAATGCATTATTATTATTGTTCTCGAAACGTTTGTTGCAAGCGAAACAAAATTCTAAATATAACTCAATCCTAGCTTCAATATTACGTGCAATTAACAGTATTTTACCAGATTTATTTACTTGTTTTCCAACAAATAGTAAATTAAAGGCACATTCAATTAATGTATCAACATTATTAACAGAATTAAGAAAAGTATTACAATGGGGTTTACCATTTTCTCATAATGGTTTATCAACAGGAATCGCAGCAATTAATCACAATTTACAATCGATTGGTGAAGGAATGGATGAAATTACAGATTCATCTACTAATACTCCTGTTAATTCTGCTGAAAAACGTCGATTATCGGTTCAAGCTGGTACTAGAGTTAATGTAGCGGCTGCTGCATTCTCACCAAATAATTTAACTTTATTTACAAATCCTAACAATAATGAAACTAAATCTAATACCAATGCAATTGGAGCTAACATAAGTAATGCAAACAATAATAGTAATAATACATCTAGTGGTCCAAATGATTCTTCACTGTTTAGTGGATTATTTGCTCGTAAATCAGTGTCAGCCGTTGATAATAGTGATAGCGAAGATGAAACAAATGTACATAATTATAGCTATTCAACTGCAACAGAAGGTGAAAATGATAGTGATTATCCACTAATTGGTCGATCAAACAAGCAATCTCAAGCTAAAAAAGCTAAAGAATTTGAAAATTTAACTGGAGAAAAAGTTCGAAATTATGCTGTTCAATGTATTCAAACAATATGTAGGTGTGCAGGAAAATTAGAATCAAGCGATTATTCTAATTTTATACCTGTAGATACTAGATCTGCAACTAGTGCTAAACCATTTAATGGAGCTCACTTATTAACAATAATATTATATGATCCATCTGCTAAAGTTAGATCAATTTCTGCTACTGCTTTATCTATGTTATTAACACAATTTTCCGCAACTGAATTACATTCTCGATTAAGTTTAAAATCATCTCAAACTAACAATAAACGTGATCAATTAATTGCTTTACATCAAGGTTTATATCAGGCTTTAACTCAAGAACAACAATTCAGTGTATTAGCACAAATATTAAAATGTATATCTGTGCTAGTATCAATAACTCCATATCAAGTATTACAAACGCCAATAGTTAATTCTCCTGGATTATCCGCTATTAGGAGAAATTCATTAACCCAACCACAAAATCAAAAACCTCAACAACTATTAGTACCTATTGTATTGTATTTGGTTACTCAATTGTTACATGATCCTACTTCATATGCAGATGATACCAATCTTCCTCAATCAAAATCCGCTAAACCTTATAATCCAGCAAACGCTGTCAATAATGCAATAGGCGTACAAGCTTTAATTTCTCACTCATCAGTTAAATTCGATTTACGTCACGCGATCTTTAGTTGTTTAAGTAGTATATTTGATACAACTTCAGCTGTAGAGGAATTAACCACATATTTAAGTAGTTCCATTTCACAATCAGTTCAATTGATACCAATATTAATTCAACATGCCAGAACACGTAAATCCACTGATCCAACTCCTGATGCTTATACTGTATTATCCAGAATTGCTCGTCATTATAAATTATCAATGGCTACTTATTGGAATTGGGATAATAGATTAAATAAATCTAGTTTATCTGAATTAATATTATTTGCATTATATAATCCATCTGATTATTCTAGTAAATTATTAGCACTAAAAATAATTGAAGAATGGACAAAAATTGATATATCTATATTAAATGAAAATTCAGATGGTAATGATTTAGAAGATAGTAATGCAAATAATTCCGTGGAAAATAATTTATTCTTTAATATGGCTGGTATTAAAGATTTTTATGCTAAAGATTTAATTCAATTATATAAATCTCATTCTAATATCAATCCTGCAACTATTGGTAATGATAATCGATTACAATCATTAATTGCTACAATTAGATCAAAGATTGTAACAGTTTTATCTTACATACCATTTAGTTGGTATATTCAATTTAATTTAACACAACAGAATGAATTACAATCATTATCATTAGCAGCTGCAGCAGATTCTATAGCAAGTATTCGTGCAGCAAGTTGTAGATGTTTAGGATTATTTGCGTTATACAATTCTAGATTAGATTTAGATGCAAATAATAATAGACAATTTTGTATTCAAGCTATTAGATCATTAATTTCCTTATTATCCAATACTGAAAAAGTATTAGCGGTGCGAAGTAAATCTGTTTGGGCTCTTGCAAATTTATGTGATTATGGGCATAGTACTGACGCAGCTAATGATAATAGTGGTAGTAGTTCGTCTATTCGCCCTTATTTACATGAGTTAATTCCTGCTGAATTATTTTTAGCATTAATTAAAAATTTATTATCTTCAACACAAGATAACGATAAAATAGCAGCAAATTCAGTAAGAGCTTTAGGTAATATTGTACGTTGGTTACCATTTAATCTTGATAATAAGGAGATAAATTATGAATCACTATGGATAGATATCGTAACAGTACTAAATAACAAATTAATCGATGTTAAAACTTCTGTTAAAACAAGATGGAATTGTTGTTATGCAGTAGGAAATATGCTAAAAAATCTTTATCTACCGTTTATTATTGGCTCTAGTGCAGATAATCCTTGTATGAACATATTAGGACAAAGTTTCAATGCATTATTAGAAATATTACAAGAAAAAGCCACTAAATCATCTGCTAATGCTACTAATAATACTAATAATAGCATATCTCCGACTAATGATCGCAAATTACTAACCAAAACTGATATAAAATCAGCAAATAACAATTTCAAAGTACGAATTAATGCTGTTGTAGCCTTATCATCTCCTTTAACCTATCAACATTATGGTAATTATTATTATTTAATCTTATCAACATTGTTAGAATATTATGCAGCAGTTGATACATTACCAGCCAATAATTTACGTGAAAAAAATTATTTAACTACATTAAAATTACAATTAATATCAAGTCTATTAGTAATATTAACTAAATTAAATCCAACAATAAAAAATTCCGAATTAATACAATTATTAATAAGTAATATACAAATATTAGCTAAATTGATATTCGATGAAAGAATTAAAGTTGAAAAATTTAATCGTACCCAAAAATTTCGATCTATTCAACAACAAGCTCAAACTGCCAATAACAATAATAATACTACTAATTATGAATCTAAGCATATTGATTCTACTTTATTAGCTGCTCCATTACTGTCTCCTATATCCCCTAATTCCCAACGTAATCGTGCTAGTTTCTCATTTTTATCAACTTCTAATTCTGCCACTTCATCTACAGCTGCTGCACCCAATTCAATGGTATTAGATGTTGCTAGTAATGCATTACTAGCCATTTATCAACAACATTCAAATGAAACTAATAATTACGCTCAATTATTTCATCAAATTGCAAATGAAGGTACATTATAATGGTACATATTTTCTACAGTTATTACTATATCCTATTTATTAATTATTTTATGGTTTATTTATTTGGAATCTTTCTTTTGCATCTGCATTTTTACCAATTAATCCTTTGTGATGTTCATTTTTTCAACGAACAGATGGATTTTATTGATACTCTCTCTACACTAGTTGTACTTGTCCATCGCATAAACTTCGCATTAATATTTAGTGTACTGGATCTAGATCTAGAGAATTTGTACGAAATTTAACTTAATTTAAGTTTATTGAACCAATATGTATACCTTGATTTGCTGCTAATATAACATATAAAACATTTAATGTATAATTATAAGAATTACTCTAATTAAAATTACAATCTTATACGAAAACTGTACGAACACATGTACATGCAAATAATACAAAAACAAGAAAACATCTTACTACAATAATTATTAACACAATCAACAATTCTCATAAAATAGAGAATTATACTGCACTTGAAACTGAATAACAAAAACGAAAAACTTGGTTAAATATTTGCTTATATATATTATACTGTACTATTAATAATTTATGCTTTAGTTTTCCAATAATCTTTATTCGAAGCTAATTGTTTCATACAAGGGATTTTATCTTCACTTTGATTTAAATACGCTGTAAAAATATCATACATTGGATGAACTAAATAATCAATAAAACCAATTTGAGCTTTCGCTACATTAGCTTTTCTACGATCCATAAAAGGACTAATACTTAGTCCATTTCTTAATTCTAAGTCTCCTTGTCTATAAAATTCTTCAATTATACGTTCAGTCCATTTAATATGTAAAGCTTCGGGTTTAGCTGCATGTGCTACATCACTGGCTTTTAATGCTAATTTTAATACTAATAAGCGATGTGTATCATTATTTCTATCAATAGTATAACGAGGTACAATACTAGTACGAGGATTAGCAATAGCACGATTTAATGGACTAGATATAGGAGATGTATTAGAACTAGCAGGATTAGTTGGATTATCATTATTATTAGGAGTAGTAGTAGTATTAGTATTATTAAGATTATTACTACTATTAGCATTAGGATTATTTGTATCATTTTTTTCTTTTTCTTTATTATTTTCTTGATTTGAATTATTAGTAGCAAATTGTTTAAAATGAGCTACAAATTCAAAATGTAAGCCTAAATCTGTAGCTAATATCATTTCAATTATAATTTTTCTACATTCTTCATATTGTTTACTAGTTAAATTCACTAATATATTATTTTCAGGCCTTAATAATAATTGAAATGTAGTAGCTGCATGAAAATTTTCTAATACTGATTTATCATTATATACTATAGCTTTTTCATCTCTAGTACGTATTAAATAATTATTATTTAAACCCGGATGAGATACATCATGACAAGCACTAGCTATTAATGCAGCTAATAATTCTAATGGTGTACAATAAGATTGCATACCTCCTCTAACAATAAAGAAAAATACACTTCTCATAACATCAGCACCATGTATTGAATTATGATAAGGTTGTAAATCATTTTGATAATTTCGCTCAATACACGTTAAAAAATTCGATAATGTTTCTTTCTCTATATGGAACGTTTGTAATAAATTAAATTTTTTAAATAATATCATACCTAAGAAAAATAATGGTCTACCTTTAGTTAATTTACTTATCTCAAATACATCAAATGACCAATCTTCTAATTCGCTTTGTAAATGAATTATTGCTCGTTCTTCATCTGAATTTAATGATAGTACTGTATTTTGTGTACCTAAATTACTACCGGCATTACTTGATATACTTGGACTTCTACTAGTATGACCAGGTCTATCTGGTATAGTTAAAAATTCATTATTATTTTTACTTTCATCACGTTTATTTTCACTCTCATCTTTTAATGCTGGTTCACCCAATGTTATCGGTTCTAATTCATTAGTACCATGATGATTTACATTTTTATGATTATGATTACTATTAGTATTAGTATTAGTATTAGTATTAGTATTAGTATTATTATTATTATTATTATTATTTTGATTATTATTATAATTATTATTAGCATTATTAACATAATTTTGATTGGATTGTG
>JAULBW010012992.1:0-10184 GCA_032358265.1 Vaucheria bursata
GAACGGCAGCGGGTGGACGGGCGGCGTGCCGTGGATGGCGGAGAAGGCCCGCCCCAGGCAGCACGAGGCGCGGGCGGCGGCCCGGATGGTGTCCGCCACCTTGGCCTTGCTGATGTTGCCGCCGTGCTCACGGTACTGGAACAGGTTCTGCGTCAGGTTTCGCCCCGGCCGCAGGAGGGCCAACTGGCCGAAGAGGAAATAGTCCTCGGCCAGGCGCGGGACGAAGTAGTTGCGATCCCGCGGGTCCGCGTCGAGGAAATAGGTGCCGTAGCGCGCGCCCACCTCGCGCAGGCTGCTCATGCGGAAAGCGACCGACGGGTGGCAGGCGATGCCGCCGAACAGACAGACCGCGCGGATCGCATCGTCGCCGAGCGGAACGTCCATCTCCGCGATCTTGCGGCCGTCCTGGTCGATGATGTCGCCATGGGAACCCAGGAAGGCCACCTCGGGCGAGGCGTCGAAAGCCTCCACGAGGGTCGCGATCCGTTCGGGCTTCGACAGGTCGTCCGCGTCCTGGCGCACCGCGAACTCGCAGTCGGCCGTGTCGAGCCCGAAGTTCAGGGCATCGGACAGCGACCGCTCCTTGGGATAGGGAAGGATCTCGATGCGCGGATCGCGGCTGCGCCACTCGGCGAGGATCTCGGGCGTCTTGTCGGTCGAGGCGTGCTCGATGGCCAGGAGGCGCCAGTCCTTGAACGTCTGGGCCTGCAGCGTCGCCAGGGTCTCGCCCAGGAAGCGCTCCCCGTTGCGCACGGGCATGATGATGTCGACACGGGCCATTCAGGGCATTCCTCTTCGCGTCAGTGCGCCGCCGCCGCTCGCCGGCGCAGCAGCGCGGCGGGAGCGAGAATTCTCAGGAAGATCCTCACGGCCTGCGCCGGGGCGCAGCCCAGGGACAGGGCACGCCTCAGCGCCTGGAAGGCCCGCGGCTTGTCCGAGGCCGCCAGGGCGCGGGCGAGGTCGAGCTGGTAGGTGCCCATCTCGCGATCGAACCCCTCGCGGTCGCGCGCATAGAGCGCGGGTTCGGCCGCCTTGATGCGCTCCGCGATGACGATGATGTCGCGCACGGCCTCCAGCTTGTGGCGCGGGCCCGAAAGCTGGCCGGGCGACAGGCGGTAGTCGAGCAGCGGCTTCTCGATGAAGCAGAACGGCCCCTGCCCGCTGGCGCGGAACAGCCATTCCCAGTCGCACATGTTGCGGATGGCCGGATCGAATTCGCCGATCGTGGTCAGCAGCGAGCGGCGAAACAGCATGGTGGGCGGATGGACTGCATTCCCATGCGCCTGCAGTTCGCGCAGCCGCCCGACGAGCACGACGGCCTGTTCCGCGCCGGGTCCGTCGTCGAGCAGGAGCTTGCCTTCGCTGGCGAAGCACCTGTCCGCCAATTCGGCATGGGTCTGCATCACCCGATAGTATTGGCGCTGGAACCTTTCGATCGTGCCGCCGTCACCGAAGGAGGAGAATTCGGTGTGGCACAGGACGGCATCGGGCCTGGCGTCCATCGCGGCCAGCTGCAGCGCGAAGCGGTGCGGATGGGCGATGTCGTCGGCGTCCATGAACGCGATCAGGTCCCCCGTGGCCCGGGCACAGCCCGCGTTGCGCGCGGCGGCCAGCCCGCCATTGCGCTGCCGTACGACCACGATACGGCTGCCGAACTCCTCGAGAACGGAGGCCGTGCCGTCGGTGGAGCCGTCGTCCACGACGACCACCTCATCCGGAATTCTGCTTTGCTCCAGGACGGAGCGAACGGCCGCACCGACCGTCTCCCGCGCGTTGTAAGCCGGGACTACGACTGAGACCCTCGTCATCGCTCCAGATTCCACCAGCCCCCGATGAGGTATATGGATATTCACTAAGTCAGATATAATCGCGCAACGTTAACGTTGTTTGAGGCGAATTTCGTGTAATCCCTATTCCTGCAGGCTGCCTGCGCGTCTCTTCGTACGATGGTTAGATGAATTATACGGCCACGACCACGGACTCATTCGAAGCCTACGAGAGCCTCGCCAACGAGTCTCTGGTTCGCGGCTTGGCGTCCCCCTTCCAATCCGCCCACTGGATCCGGAACTGGATGGATCTCGTCCTCGATCCCGAGGCCGAGCGTCCGTTCCTCGTGCGGGTCGACGACCAGGACGGTCGTCCCGTGTTGCTGATGCCGATGGTGAGCGGGCGCCTGTACGGCCTGTCCATCCTCAAGGGCATGGATGCGGGCCTGTCGGACTACGTCGCGCCGCTGCTGCTGCGCGCCGACATCGACGGCCAGCAGGAAGCCGCGATCCGCGCGGCCTTCTACGCGGCCCTGCCGAGGGCCGACATCATCCACCTGCAGAAGATGCCGCCGCGGATCGGTGAACTGGGCGTCGCCAATCCGCTCGCCAACGATCCCGACGCCGCCCCCATGGGGTACTCCAGCCACGCCATCGTGCTGGACGGCGACTGGGAGACATTTTTCACAAGCCGCGTGAGCACGTCCAGCCGGTCCACCCGGCGCCGCAAGGCCAAGAAGCTGTCCCAGAAGGGCGAGGTCACCTTCGCCGTCGTCGAGGACCTGAAGGCGCGACGGGACGCACTGGCCTTCGCGGTGGAGGAGCGCAGCAAGCGCGCCAAGAGCCGCAACTGGGACCTCAACGTCCTGGAGAACGTCAACGCCGTCCGGTTCTGCGAGCAGCTCGTCTCCGACCCGGCGCTGGTGTCGCGCATCCATGTCGCGGTGCTCAGCGTGTCGGGCGAGCCGATCGCGGTCCACGTGGGCCTGGTCGAGGGCCGCTGCCTGTTCTGGTACATGCCCACGTTCCGGGGCGAGGAGTGGGCGGCGTTCTCGCCGGGCCAGATGCTCCTCGACCAGGAGCTGCAGTGGGCGTTCGCGAACGGCCTGACCACCGTCGACCTCACGATCGGCGACGAACGCTACAAGCAGGAGTGGGAGCCCACGACCAGCCCGCTGCTCGAGCTGCGCAAGTCGCTCAGCGTGGTCGGCGCGGCCGCCCTGGGCCTGCGCGAGGGTGCCCGCCGCATCCGCCAGATCGTCAGGAAGGGGCGGCAGCCCCCTGCCGAGGCGGCTCCGGCCGACTGACATCCTCAGGCGATCGCCGAGCGGCGGCGCGACAGCATCTTCAAGACGCCCATGATCGTGCCGCGCGAGCCCGGCAGGCTCAGCGCGACCACAGCGGCCGGCACCATGGCGCAGGCGGTGATCGCCAGCAGCCTGACGAAGGCGGAGGGGATCAGCGCGTGGACGCTGTTGGTCACCGCGATCGCGACGAGCCCGGCGGCCAGGGCGGCGAGCGCCGAGTCGCGCACCACCGCCGCCTGGACCGAGAGCGGCGGCCCCTTGCGGGCGACGATCCACAGGCCCACGGGGGCGGCGACCAGCAGGCTCACGATGGACATGCTGGCGGCGACGCCGATCGTGCCGAACTGCAGGCCGACGAGGCTCGCCATCAGCTTGAGCGCTGAATCGAGCAGGCCGAAGTTCCGCATCTCGGCGACCCGGCCCATCGACAGCAGGCCGACCTGAGCGGCCATGACGACGCCCTGCGCGGCAAGCGTGGGCGCCAGCCAGCCGAGCACGCGGCCCGCCTCGTCCCATCCCTTGCCCAGGAGGAACTGGACCACGTCCACGGCCACGATGGGCAGGAGGATGGCGATCGGGAACATGACCAGCGTGGCGCGGCGCAGAAGCTCCAGATAGCTGGCGTGGTAGCGGTCCTTGTCATCCTGCTGCCGGCTCAGCATGGGGGTCGAAACCTCCTGCAGCGGGTTGAGCAGCAGGGTCTGCGGAAAGGCCGAGATCTGCTGGGCGCGGTTGAAGTAGCCCAGGTCGACGGCGCCCATGCGGATGCCCAGGACGATCTGGCCCCAGTTGCCCGACAGGTAGTTCAGCAGTCCGTGGCTCATGTAGTCGCGGCCGAACAGCAGGTACTGGCGCAGGTGGCTGGGGCGGCGCCAGCCGCCGGGAAGCCAGGGATGCGCCGCGAACATCAGGATCGCCGTGACGATCGCCTGCGTCAGGTTGGTGGCCACCAGCGCCCAGACGTCCTGCCGCACAAAGGCGACGACCGCCCCGACGATGAGGCCAGCCACCACGCCGAAGCCCTCGGCCACCAGGATGGGCCGGAAATGCATCTGCCGGCGGAGATTGGCCGCGTGCTGGGCCTGCAGGCCCCAGGCGAGATAGGAGACCGACGACGCGATGAGGACGGGGACGAGGTCCGTTTCGCCGTAGATCCGCGCGAACAGGGGCGAAGCCACGACCACGAAGGCGAACGAGATCGCCGCGACGATGATGCTCAGGAAGAACAGCTCGTCGCGGTCCTCCTCCGACAGGTGTTCCTTCTGGATGCAGGCGGCGGCGAGGCCGAAGTCGCGGAAGATGCCCACCACCGCCAGGATGGTGGTCGCCATGGCCATGAGGCCGAACTGCTTGGCGTCCAGAAGGCGCCCGAACACCACCAGCGATCCCAGGGACACCACGGCGAAGATGCCGCGCAGGATCAGCATCTCGACCATGGCGGCGCGCGGCGAGGACGGGCCCTTCGTTCGGAACATGCTCTTCTTCAACCTTGCCGTTGGGATTTCGATGCCGATGCGAGGCGTCTCATGGCGAAGGCCGCGGCCTCGTCGGCGAGGCCCAGAAGGCCGCGCAGCGAGCGGGGAAACGCCTTGATGGTGCAAGTCTGCACGATCTCGGGCTTCCACCGGTCCTGCCATTCCTCATGATTGCCGAGGAAAACATGGCGTAGGTTGCCGCGCGCGTGCGACCAGCGCAGCGTTTCCCAGGTCAGCAGGACGCCAGGTGCCATGGCAGCGAAGCTTTCGTCGTAGCCGATCTTGTGGTCCCACAAGGCGCCGTAGGTCTCCGTCGCGAGCCTGGCGGCGGCCGGCTTGCCGCCGATCGTCAGGAACGCGACGACCAGCTGGCCCCGCTCGGCAGCCTTTAGCGCAACACTGGTAAAGAAGGCTCCCATGGCCCGGTCCTGGGCGAGCCCGGTCCCTCCCCGCCCCTTCCAGCCCGACGATTCGACCTGGATGAACCGGTCGATCAGGCCGCCCGCCTCGGCGGGCCCCGGCATGTGGAAGGATGCTTCCACGGCGCCCTGCGCCTCGGCCTTGCGCCAGCGGTGCTTGAGCTTGCGCAGGTTGTCGCCACCCAGCGCCTTGTCCGGTCCCGCCTCGGGAAAGGTGAGCTCGGCGGTCGGGATGCCCGAGGAGACGCGGCACAGGCAGGCGCGCTCGGCCGCCAGGCGCCGGAAGGCGTCGGCCACGGGCGAGCGGACGGGAAGGCGCACCAGCCTGATGGGCATGCCGAGGGACACGATGCCGCGGCACAGCGCGAGGGCATCCTCGGGGCTGTCGTGGAGGAAGCCGGCATGGACCTCCTGCACGGGCTGGTCGAAGAACTCGAGCCAGGTCAGCCCGCGCTTGCGCTCCACGCGCAGCGGCGCGACGGCCTTGAGCCGCCCCTGCGCCTCGAGCGCAACCACCCTGATGGACTTAACGCCGTAGGCTTCGATAAAGGCCAGAACGTAATCGAGGTCGAGAAGGGCCGTGCCGGCCTGCTCCTGGAGTTCACGCCAGCCCGACCGCAGCGCCTCGATGTCGGAAATGGTGGAGAGGACCCTGACGGAACGGACACTCAATTGTAGGTACTCCCAGTCCTGGCAAAGCTTGCAGCCATCTCAACCGGAGCTTGCCGCATTCCTGGCCCGATCGGCGGGTGTTTAACCTGCAAATTGTCCGGCCGTCTACCGGAGAATATCCGGCGAGATCTGGCTCGTTGACCAATTTCACAGGTTTGAACCTGTCAGCCCTTGGATTCCATCTTAATTCGTGACAGGGACTTAAACTCCCATTACATTTTACCTCGATCTGCAAAATTGAGCTTTGAGCGCGTGTCTCCCATCGGATCCAGCATCGACGAGGTTGGAGCGACCAACGATCGTACGCCCGTCTCCCTGGGCGCGGCGCTCGAACGCGTGCTGCTCGGCATCCTCGTGGTGCGCGCCTCGCTGGACAACCTCCTGAACGCGTACGGGGGGCCCATCGGGGCTCTCCTCAACGTCGCGGTCATCGGCTCTGCCATCGCGCTGTTCCGCGTCCACGGCGAGCGCAGGGTCTCCGTCAGTCCCTACTGGGGGCTGTTCCTGGCGATGTGCGCGGTTTCGATCATCTACACCCCGGACAAGACGTCGGCCGTGAGGTTCCTGGCGGTCCTTGGCACCTACTGCGCCATGTTCCTGGTCCCCTGCGCGATCGTGCGGCACGAGCGCGACGTGGTGACGATCATCAAGGTGATCCTGATCTCGTCCGCCATCCCGATTCTCGCGGGGTTCCTCGACATCGGCAAGGACCGCGCGCAGTCGACGTTCCCCCACCCCAACATCTTCGCCTTCTACCTCGGGCTGCTCATCCTCACGGTGGGGCTGGCCTGGTCCTCGCGCCTGTTCACGCATTCGCGGGCTGAAAAGGGCATTCTCCTCGGCCTGGCGGGCGTGTGCGGGATCCTGCTCATCCTCACCCAGACCCGCAGCGCCTGGCTCGGTCTTGCCGTGGCGATGGTCGTGTTCGCCGTGATGTACGATCGCCGCTTCCTGATCGGCGTCTTCCTCATGCCGTTCGCGGCTCTGCTGCCGCAGGTGCAGGAGCGCCTCTCCGACCTCGGGGAAACGACGGAATTCGTCGGCAACGGCATGATCGCCAACTCCTACGAATGGCGGCGCATGCTGTGGGAGTCGGCGATGGTGTGGGTGCACGAGAGCCCCGTGATCGGCTACGGCCTGAACTCCTTCTCGAAGTACTCGCCCCAGTTCTTCAGATGGGAGGAGGAAGGCTACAACTCCCACAACGCCTTCGTGCAAGTGCTCTTCGAAATGGGCGGCATCGGGCTGGTCCTGTTCATCATGATCTTCGTGGCCACGCTGTGGACCGCGTTCAAGCATCGCAAGAAGGCGCCCGAGGCGTTCACGTTCATCCTGGCGCTGATCACGTTCTATGCGATCATCTGCTATTCAGACAACGTTCTCTATTATCTGAGCTTCGACTGGTATTTCTGGATCCTGCTCGGCACCCTGCGCGCCTGGCTCCTGCTCCCGGCCGAAGACGACACCGCGACGGCCCATCTCGGCTCAGAGACGGGTATCGCCCAGCGCCTGCAACTGTCCTGAACCAGAAAGGCTCGGCCCGATGGCTGTGAACCATCCGCCGCTCGGTCCCTTCCGCATTCCGTTCATCGCGCGGACCGAGGCAGACTTCGCCAGCGAACTCGCCTCCGTGCCCCCGCCCGCCGGACAGGGCGCGGCGTTGGTCGTCACGGCCAACGTGGCGCACATCGTGGAACTGCGGCGCAACGCGAAGTTCCGGCAGGCCTACAGCCACGCCTGGCGCGCCACGGCGGACGGTACGCCGGTGTACCTCTACGCCAAGCTGCGGGGCGCCAAGCTCCCCGAGCGGCTCACGGGGTCGGGCTGCTTCGCCAAGCTGATGCCCCTCCTGGACGCGCGCCGCCACCGGTGCGTCTTCGTGGCCCCCACCGGCGAGGTCGGCAACCTGTGTCGGGACTGGCTCGTGGCGCGCGGCTTCGCCCCCGACCAGATCGCCGTCGTGGTCCCGGAGAAGGGCTTCGAGAGCGATGCGGCCAAGTCGGCCGAGCTGGCCTCCATCATCGGCAAGCACGGCGCCACCCACGTCTTCTTCGGGGTCGGGGCGCCGAAGTCGGAGATCTGGGTCGACGAGCACCGCCATCTCCTGGGCGATTGCTACGTGCTGTGCATCGGCGCGGGGCTGGAGTTCTTCGTGGGCGTGAAGAGCCGCGGGCCGGAGTGGATGCAGGCCATCGGCATGGAGTGGCTCTGGCGGCTGGCCAGTGAGCCTCGCCGCCTCGCCTATCGCTATCTCGTGTCGTCCTGGGCCCTGCTCGGCGCGATCCGCAACGACCTGGCCGGCCGGCCCATCCACGGCGCCGATCGCGGCGCCTGAGCGGGACACGAAAAAGCCGGACGGAGAAGGTTTCCGCCCGGCTCGATGGTCTTGATGGTGTCCGTCCGGCCTGCACAGGGCCCGGGGCGACGCCCGTCGCCGAGCGCCCTGCCCGATCGGCGGCCCGAGCGCGCTACTGGTTAGCCATGCCGAGCAGCTTGCCGGCCTTCAGCGAGATCTCCACGACGTCGCCCGGCTGCAGGAGAGCGTCTTCGTCCGTCTGCAGCTTGACCGGCTTATCGCCGTTGCGGCGGAAGATGGTGACGTCGGGCACGGTGCCGGCGGCGGTGACCACGGCCGAACGTGCCGAGCCGATGACCGCGAACTTTTCGGCGGTGCTGGTGATGCGCGACTGCAGGCGGTCGAGGTTCGACAGCGCCTCGGCCTTCTCCTTCAGGAGGGACGCCGTGCGGTTCTCCTCGAAACGCTGCGTCTGGCGCTCGGCCTCCTCGACCGCGCGCTTGGCAGCCGCCGCGTCGCTCGTGATGGAGGCCAGGCGCGAGCGGTTGAGCAGCGCCGAGCGCTGCTCGTCCAGCAGGCGCTGAGCCGCGACGAGGCCCTTGTCGTAAAGCTGGCGCACCTTGTCGACCTGGTCGTCCTGCTGCTTGGTGCCGGCCATTTCCTCGGTGGCCTGCTCCTTCAGCGTCACGAGCCGTTCCTTGGCGAGGTCCAGCGAGCGGGCCAGCGAGGCACGCTCGCGCTTGGCGCTGTCCAGGTTCTCGCTGAGGCGGCGGCGCTCGACGCCGGCGGCCTCGTCGAAGATCGCCGGGTCGGTCGGGATGTCGGAGAACGAGCCGAAATTCACATTGGCCTTGTTCTCGAGCTCCGCCATGACGCGCTTGAGCCGGAACTGCTCGCGCATCAGGTCGTTGCGCAGCGTGTCGTAGTCCGACCGCAGTTCGGCGGCCTGGACGAACGGGTTCTGCCCGAAATGGAATCGCACGAGATCGTAGCCACCCGCCAGCGCGACCGCCTGGCGGACCGTGAGGCCCGGCTGGTAGGGATATGAGCCCGGGCGGGACAGGTCGCCGGACATGAAGAAGGGGCGATACTCCGCGACGTCGATCGACACGTCGGGCGTCTTGACGATCCCCTTCTCCTTCAGGAGCCCCTGAAGGCGCTCCTTGGCCTCGTCGAGCGACAGGCCCTTGAGGGGGACGTTGCCGACCAGCGGAATGGGGAACGTGCCGTCGGCGCTGATCGCGCCCCGGCGCTGCAGGTCGGGCGCGCCATAGACCGACACTTCGATCTTGTCGCCCGCACCGAGCCGATACTGGGCCTGCGCGCCGACGGGCACTGCAACCAAGGCGAGCGCCAGCGTCGCCGCCAGTCGATTGATCACTGTCTTGTTCACCTGGATCGATCCGTTGCGAGTGCCTCTACCAGCTCAGTGGCTCTGACCGTAGTAGGTCGGATACTTACTGGAGTAGCTTTTGACGTTGTAGCTTTCGTAGTGATGGATGCGCTGCATGTCGGCCTTGTTGAGGACGACGCCCAGGATGCTTTCGCGCCACATCCGGATGAGCTGGAGCGCCTCGTTGAGGACCTGCCGCGAGGTCTTGTTCCACTCGACGATGAGCACGACCTTGTCGACGTAGTTGAGCACGGCCCGGCCGTCGACGACGGGCAGGATCGGCGACACGTCGATCACGACCAGGTCGTAGCTGCGCCGGCACACCTCGACCAGGTTGGCGAACTCTTCCGAAGACAGCAACTCGCCCGTGTTGGCCTGGGTGTTGCCGCGCACGGTCGGCAGGAAGTCGAGGCCGGTGCGGCCGTCGGCGATCACGGCGTCGGCCAGCTTGGCGTTGCCCTGGATCACCTCGCGCAGGCCGACCGTCGGGGCCTTGGCCATCATGAGGGTCGTGGTGGGACGGCGCATGTCCGCGTCGATGAGCAGCGTCCTGCTCCCCGACGACGCGGCATATTTCGCCAGGTTGATGGCGGTCGTGGACTTGCCCTCGCCGGGCAATGCCGAGGCGACGGCCACGACCTTGATCTCCTCGGCGGCGGACATGAGGCGGATGCTCATGCGCAGCGAGCGGATGGCCTCGGCATAGCTCGACAAGGGGTGATCGACGGCGAAGTTCGCCATCACCTGCTGCGAGCGTCCGCGCGCCATCGGGACGAAGGTGAGGAACGGCAGCGAGAAGAGCTGCTCGACCTGCGAGCGCGTCCTCAGGCCGGCATCGAGCTGCTCGACCGTGAAG
>JAULBW010013003.1:0-10183 GCA_032358265.1 Vaucheria bursata
TTATTCATCTAATTCAAAGTATAAACCTTGTGTTATATTATATTACAGATAAGTAGTATTTAAATGATACTATTATACTACTAGTACTGGCTATTGCTAAGAAATTTTTACCCTAATATTATTAGATGTGCAAATAACAAAATGCATGCATTGTTCATTATTAAGTTAAGATATGATAATGGTGATATTTATATATATTTTACATAATAGATTAGATGATATAATTTGTTGATAATACTGAGGCATTTACACTAAGCTGATCTAAGTGAAAGAAAAAATATTGTTATACATCCGTATTATTTGTTTGTACATTTGCTAATTCAAGCCCATTAACATGGTCAGGATCTATTTGTTTGTTATTAGGTGTGACTCTTTTACTTTTATATATTAAATATATTACAATGGCCGAAAATACCAAAAATGATGGAATCCCTATTCCTAATCCAATAGCTAAACCATTAACGTTATCACTCGATTGTGTTATTGGAGCAATATAATTACCAGTAACACTCATACTACTAATACTATGTACAATCATGCTACTACTACCAGTACCCATACTTGAGCTACTTGTTAAAGTCACGCGTGATGATAGAGTACCACTTGCACCAGACGAAGATGACGAAGAATACAATGAAGTAATGGTACTAGCAGAGATAGATGAACTAGAGATAGAGGATAGAGTAGATGAAATAGAACTACTATGTACAGCGGTACTACTAATAATCGATCCGGAGCTAGAACTTGAACCAACCACAGAAGAAGCTGAATTACTTTCTGAGCTGCTGTCCATTGTAATACTACTAATACTACTAATATAACCACTAGTGGAAAATTGTGGTTGAGTACTGATAGTTGAGAAATCATTAACTGAAGAATCTGATGCAGTCGAGGAATCCATATTGCTTGATAATGAGAATGTATTAGATGTTATGATAATACTAGAATCAATTAATGAAGATGTATGAATAGATGAGGATTGGGAAGTTATTGAATTTGTACTACCAGTACTGCTAGATTGTTGTACTAATAAACTAGTATCTACTAGTAATGATGAACTGTATGATAATAAATTAATGTTACTACTAGATGTAAGAATATATTGAGAGGTAGATTGTAAGTCATTTGAAGATGAAGTATCCATGTTCTCAATGCTACTACTACTATCAATACTACTAAATAGTTCAATTGCTGTACTACTATAAATACTGGTGGAAGATGAATCAATAGCGGTAGAAGTATCAATAGAGATATAAGTATAAGTACTACTATTTTCAATAATACTGGTACTGCTTATAGATGAATGTGAGGATGAACTTTGAACGGTATCCGTAACACTATCTATACTACTAGATTTATCCATACTACTCGATTGTAAAGTTGAAGAAATTACAGCACCACTACTACTTATGTCACCACTACTACTCGGGTGAGGGACAGTACTACTACTGATAATCCCAGTACTTGATATCTGAAACGACGATGTACTAATTGTAAAGGGTCCACTACTACTAATACTACTACTACTAGAAGAAGATATAATATCAGGAGGATTACATGTAGGACCTAACAATGTAGGCATAGTATTTGTACGAGGAACAATAGTACCAGGACAATGACTAGAAGTTATAATACAACATGTATCAGGTATTGGTGTAGGATCATTTAAATATAATTGAGCTACTCTTATTTTATTATTATTTCCATCCGCTATATAAAATCTTCTACATACTTGATCATAAAGTACATCTCCTATATAATCATCAAATCTAGCATTAAATTGTTCTCCATCTTGCCATCCAATTATATCTGGATTTCCTGTAGTTGAACCCATAAGAGTATAAACAAACGCATTATTTAAAGGATCTGTTATATTAATTAAACGGATATTGTTATAGATTCTATCAGTTACTACTAAATAAGGTTCATCTAATAGATTAATTAGAGAAAGTTTATACGTATACCCAAAGAGTGCTGTAGTTCCTTTACCATCCCAATAATAACTATAACCTCCACCTGCAATTCGTATTGCAACAGCTTGATTAGAATTAGAACCAGGACCCATAGCAGGATAAATCATTCGTACACCTGTTATATCAGTAACAAATAATTTATTATTAGTATGATCCAAAGCAATACCGTTAATGAAATAAAATTTAGTTGTAGGAGCATTACATACTCCATCTACATTAGTGATAGAATAAGGAGGAGTTCCACACCATAAAGGACTATGATTCCATACTAAAGGATCACTTTCATTAACAATAGTTAATCGACCAATACTTCCTGATTGTCCTAATGCCGCAAACATATATTTTCTATCTAAACTAATTACCAAATCCTCCATGAATTGAGCGTCGATTACAGTAACCCCTCCAACTTTAAATTGTACTGATGAAATAGTCTGTTCAATACTACGATAATATAAATATTGATGCAAACTTGAAATATATAAATTCTCAGGTTGTAATGGGTCTACTCGAATTGCTTTAATAAAATAAGCAAATTGTTGTTGACGAATATCAGGTGCAATACCAGCCCCAATATTATATCCAGTAGGATAACCACCTATTTCAGTACATACATCTCCACTTAATTTATTTACTTTACGAACTTTATAATTACCAAAGTCTCCAACCCATAAATGTCCATCTGGAGACCATTGTAATGATTGAGCACGATTAAATAATGCTGTACTTCTATTACCATCTTGCCAACCATAACCAGTTAATGTTCCACCTGTTACCCATTCACTTACTTGTGTATTAACATGTATTCTTGTAACTCTAAATAATGCTAGATCTGCTATATATAACCAATTAGTTATAGGATCTAATGCAAATCCTGCAATTAGGGGAGAGAAAGATGCATCAAATAATGTATGACCTGTAGCACGAGATGATTGAGGCATATGAGATTCAATACCATGTGTACCTGTACCAGCCTCTATTCTATACTCATTATTAGTAAAATTCCACTGTATAATTTTACGCTGCTCGCTAGCGAAGTATATAAGTGAATTACTAACAACTTCATATTTAACTAGGGAATTCGAAGAATAATAGATTAATTGGGTAGAATAATTATATTGTCCCGTAGCTAAATTATAATATGCAAATTTAGGATTATATTTATCATTTTCTCCTATAATAATATTTTCCCAACCTGATGAATAATAAATCTTATAAATTGCATTACCTAATAAATATTTACCTAAACTACTAATACTTGAATTTCCTTGTAGTAATGAACTAAGTATTCTAGTATTTAGATTTATAGCCCATACTCCTTGAAATACTGTATCAGATATATATAAAATATTATTTATTGAATCAATAGCAATCCATACAGGAGTACATATAATAGGATTAGTATCTAAAGAAATATTATTAGCTGGATGAGAAATACCTATTCCTGATATATAATCACAATATCCTCCATTGATAATTTTTGAGATAATAGGGGGATTTACATCGAAATTTATTTTACCCACTACTTTTTCGTCAGCATTTACTGTATACATATAATTCCTTGCTACATCTAAAAAAAATTTTGTTGATCTCCATTCTATATTTCCTGTACCTCTAACACCTCCAATAGTACAAGAACCAGCAATAAAAATATTTGCTGGTCCTGCTCCACATATTGTTTCAACAATATTTCTATCATTCTGATTGATTCTTCTTAAATACCCAGGAATAGGTTCATCTACTACATAAATAAATCCTCTTAAATAATCTATTTGAATATGACTTATCGACGCGAATAAGGCTTCAGATGGAAGTCCATCACCTACAATTGTAGCGGATTTTCTTATCATACCTCCTTCTAATTCTGCTCCTGATAATGTTCCTACTTGTAATGATTGAATACGATTCATTGAAAATGAACCTGTATAAGATGCAAGAGGAGGGACTCGACGATTATCTGCATCAGGAATAGCGAAATGTAAAGTTTTATTTATCATATCAAATACAATATAATGAGCTCTTAATAATTGTAAACCACATGTAATAACTTCTAATGTAGATGATGAAGGAACTGGCTTAATTAATATTCCCCCATCAGAAGTCATATAATCCCAAGGTTCTAATGAATAATAAATTCCTGAAATATTTAAATGAATAGTATTTAATCCTTCAAATGTTGTTCCATCACATCTATATCGTCTATCAAATCCTCTAAAACAATCTACACGATTTTCTGTTAATTTATACATAAATGCCTCATAACCATGATCAGGTATAGAAAACCATGGATTACCAGAATCAAGGAATATAACACATTCAGATAAACAAAATTGAAAATTAGTTTGGTTTGTATTAATTGTTAAATTATTTAATGAAAATAGCCAATTGTTATCAATATTAAAATTCCATAAAGGAATAGTATGAAATCCTTTAGGAGCTAAACTATAATCAATTGAACCTACTAAGAATTTTGAACTAAAATCATTAATATCAAAAGTTAATTTAAAACTAAATACACCAGGATGAGTTACATTAGGACCAACTAATAAATCAATTAATAAAGGAGTATTGTATTGAGGAACAAATCCTAAACCCCATTGACCTGATTTATCTTTATTCCAACTATAAGAATAAGCTTCACCAAATGTTACATTATAAGCGATTAATTCCCCTGCTTGTACATTATCCATACTTAATCTACCTTTTGTAACTTTATCACCATCAGCATAATTAATAGCATATTTATTAGGAATTATAGGCGAATCCAAATAAGTTGAAGATAAATCACCACTATAATATTCTAAATAAGGATCCCTAGGATTAGTATTATTAATAGAATTAGATAATACCCATAAATCTGAAGAACCTGTATCTAACCCTACTTTAATTTTTTGACTTGGGCTTCCAAACTCTAAATAAACATAGATTAAAGAACTTCTCCATATAGTTGCTTTAATTTCTCCTCCTTCTCCTTGTGTAATATCTAATAATTTACGATTACTGCTTGTATCATAATGATGAGTATATAAAGGTAGTTGTAGTGTATTACATAAAGAAACACACAATGATACACAATAAAACAATGGAAGCAAGTATTTGTTGAGATAAGAAAGTCCAATTTTATTGGCTACCATTGTTATATATTATTGGGTTAAATTCAAATATATGACTTATTGGGGGAAATAATGTGTTGCTAATAATAATAATAATAATAGCTATGATAGCATTATCGTTACAATTTCCAAAATCAATACATATGAACGGGATAAAGTTTTTCCCGAAACAACATTACTCTTTCAATGACACTAACACTTTTGATAAAAAGGACTTTGAGCGAGTGATAGCAAGTGAGAGATAAAATTAGAGCTGTAACTATATATAAATATAATGTCCTACAGGTAATTCACGTCGGTGAAAGTTAAAGAAATTGCACATATCGACTGCATTTTTCCGTAACAACTGGGTTTGCAGAATATAGTATTAGTTGTATCGATGAATATTTGACAGCTATAGTTAACTTAGCATATTCATCGCGTTCTGACTGTCTCCTGCATCAATTTCTATTTTTAGCTTTGAGTTAAACAATGAGCATTTTATGTCTAGAACAATGATTGAATAATAATTAAAACAATTGTTTAAAAATTAAGTTCGTCTACGTTTAGAATGACGAGAATCATTACGATTATTGCTACGATATCTATGATTGACAGGACTTCGACTTCGAGAAGTAGATCTATCCATTTTTGATGGATAAGAAGCAGTACGATAGCGATCATTATTGTTATTTGTATTGTTATTACTGCTGGCTTTTTGAGCATATCGTTTAGCTCTAGCATAATCATCATCAGAATCGCATTTATTTTATTGTTAAATATATTTGTTTATGTAAATTAATTAAATCAGTTTGACTTGCATCAGTAACTCTATAATCAGTTGGAACGGGAGCGGATGTATCAATATTAGTTTCTTCATTATATTAGTTTGGTATAGCTACGGGTAATGAAAATTACTATTATCATGTATGGATAGTTAAAAGATCTGTTTGGCAATCGTGTACAGAACCTTGGCAAAGAAAAACTATTGCTTTTACTCAAGATGTTAGTATAGGAAATCACATAAAATATGGAGATGGAAGTTCATATATTCATAATGATGTTGCAACTGGACCACCTTTACCTCCCGCTTATATTCTTCCCAATAATAATAGCAACAGTAATAATATACAAATAACAATAATGACAGTGATTGGAAATTAGTATGGGCGAGATGATTTCCTTGGTGACATATTGGATACAAATAAATGAAATATACAAGGTATATTATTTTGGTGGAGGAAATCAAGAAAAACAATGTTATACATCTAGACTTGAAAATATATATATTATATTAAAAATGGTTTATTACATATTCATGCACAGAAACAAGAGTATAAATGTACAGTAATCGATAAAAAATATAAATGTTATCCTAATCATCAAGGTGGAAATATTACAAGAGATTATACTTCAGCTCGTATTAATACTAAAACAACATTGGTTATATGGAAAATTTTCAGGTAAAATAAAATTTACCTAAAGGTATAGGAATATGGCCTACATTTTTGGATATTACCAACTGAAGGTAAATGGCCTAAAAGTAGAGAGATTAATATTATAGAGTCAAGAGCACAAGAACCAATACAAATACTAGGTACAATTCATTATGGTAAATTAGATAATAATAAAGGTCACCCATTTAATTCATCAGGTAATTTTGAAATGGGTTTTAATGGTGGTGAACAATTTCATATTTATTCAATTGAATGGACTCCAAAATATTTTATATGGAGAATAGATAATGAGATATTTTATCGTATAAATATAGAGAAGCCATTAGAATTAACTGGTTTTAATACACCATTCCATATATTATTAAATGTTGCTGTTGGAGGAGAATGTTTTATTCAAGGACCGGATGAAAAATGATCATTTACACTGGACTCAATCAGATTTAATTGTTGAATGGGTGCAAGTAGAAAAAAAAGACAAGGACAACTATTAACTTGGGTAAATTGCAGATAGTTTATTATACAATCATTTTAATTGTTTATATTTACTAATACTACTTGGTGTTATATATATTAAGCAATATTTATATAATTTGCTATAAATTACTATTAATTCAATTGTTTTCACAAACAAAACAAAATTAATTGCAGCTTGTAAATACATTTAAATTAAACTATTATTATTCTATATATATATTATTCTAATTTACAATAATTTATTTTGATTTTAATTTAGGTGCTTTCATAGTTTGAGCTGCTTGACCAGATAAAAATTTCATAAATAAGTTAGAAGTACTTGTACTGGAATTAGTTAAATTTGATAATATAGGTCTGGAAGCATAATTAGTTGAAGTTAAGGCAATGGGCTTATATAACGATGTGGTTGGTGGTTTATATGGTTGATTAACAGGATTAGATACAGCCTTAGTATTGGATTGATTTTCTTTATTTATTTTAGTTTCTTTGACTTCATCATCGTTATCTTTATCATTGGATTTTGAGAATAATTTACGTTTTTTCTGTCCAAATTCATCAACTGAACTAGCGGTACTGATATCATTGGGATTCACGTTATTATTATTTGCATTTGATGATACTACATGATTTATGTTGTTAATGTTATTATTGATGGTAGCAGTATGTGGATGAATAGGTGATAAAGATAAGCTTGTTAACATATCGCTATTTCTTTCCATTGGAGGAGTTGAACTGCTACCAATAACAATATTATCACCGGCTTTTTTAACTGGAGATGAAGTATTAACTGTGGATTTTTTAGTTTGCTCATTAGGTTTTGATTTATTGGATTTAGCTTTTGCTCGTTTATTATTTACAAGTTTTGCTGTTTTCTTTGATTTTTTATTAGCTTTATAATCTTCATCAGAATAATCATCATCATTATAATCATCCATTTCATCAGGTTCGTAACTATCTTCATCTTCCTTATGATCATCTTCATTATCTTCTTCATCACGCATCTTGTTAGAATTTTTAGTTTTTGGGGTTTTAACTTTTGGCTTCATCTCGTTACTGGCACTAGGTTTGGATTTTACTGCTTGTACAACTGGTTCAGCTGCTTTAGTAACGACAGCAGCTGGTTTATTTTCGACTAGTTTTATTGGTACTTTGTCTTCAACTACAGTTGGTTTTGATTGTGTTACATGAGCATGGTTATTAGTATTATAATGTTCTTCAATAGCACTAAGTTTTTTATCTAATTCTGCTTGTTTTTCTTTTCGTTTTCGATTAATTTCATTTCTAGTATTATCTAACAGAGCATTACTACTACTATTAGCAGCACTAATATTATTAAGTGTAGTAGTCGATACAGATAATGTTTGTCCAACTTGAGTTAATAATCCAGATAATGTATTATTAGTTTGTTTTTGTACTTGTGTAGCTTGTTCAAATAATTGTTTACCTAATGTTGCTGTTTGTGTAGCATATTCTTGTGTTAATTGTTGTTTTTCTTGTTTTAATATATTTAATTCACTGCGTAATTCATTAACTAATAATTTAAATTTATTTTCTCTCCATTCATTTTCTTCATTAATTGATTGAATTTTATTAACATTTTCATTATTAGTTTGTTCAATAGTATTATATTGTTCTAATAAATTATTATATTTTACTGTTAATTTATTAAATTTAGCATTTAATTCATCAATTTGTTTAACCGCAATTAATTTTTCATTTTTATGTAAATTTAATTGATTATGTAATAATTCATTTTCTTCTCTTAAATAATTTAATTCATTCTCTTGTTTTTTAGATAATAATTCATAATGAGTTATCTCTTGCTTTTGTTTTTCTATTGTAAATATATTATTATTTAATGTATAATTATTTGTTTTATGAAATTCATTATATTCACATTGGAATTCGTTGATTTTATTAGTTAAGCAGGTATTGGTTTCTGTTACTTTAATGAATTGAGTTTGTTGCATTTCATATTTAGATAATAAAACTTCATAATCTCGTTGTAATTTGATTAATAAACTGGAATCGGATTTGGTTAATGTTACAGATGGTGATATTATAGTTGTATTTTGAACAGTTGATGGTTTTTCTAAAGTAGGAATTTCAACGCTAGTATTAGTAGCTACGATATTAGTATTTGCATTATTTAATGGTTGTTGTGATGAAGTTGTATCTGTACTTGCATTAGCAGTGTGCTCATTATTTTGTGGTTGTTGTTGTTGTGTTACATTATGTTGCTCCTGTTTAATCGCATCATTATTATCATTATTATTGTTAATATTTGATTTTTTATTTCTTCTTGCTTCTATTCTTTTTAATACTTCTTCAGATACCTGTAATACAGGCATGTCATCGTCTCCAACTGACATCATTTTTGTTGTATTATATGTATATTTATATATTATTTATTGCATATTTGTGCATAAGGGAAAATAAAGTAAATTTTTGTGTTTGAAAACAATTTTTCACCATTTTCATCGTTTTCAACGGTCATCTCGATTTGCTTATCGCTGTAATGATATAAATTAATAGTTTTTAATCTACGAAATATATAATAAGGTATACATTGGTATGTGTTCCATAATTTATATCTCTGGATAGGGCTCCAAATCCACGATTTTCTATGCTTACATACGAAATCGAAACTGATAAATTATGCTAAAATTGCTCACAATGATGCTAGTAATAGTTGCTAATTGATCGCATATTATTTCTAAATAATTAATCATTTCATGCTATCTTACTAACAAAGATGATGCAATACGCAGCATTACCCACAGCTGCAATATCTCCAAATACAACAAAATCTAAAGCTAAACAATCCTCGACAAGCCCTAATCAAACTAAGAAATTCAGTCCTAATCAAACTCACCTATCTCATTCAGTACAAGCTAAACCACTAGCTAATTCTCATTCCCCTACCAATTTTCGTGCTTCTAATTCTCAATCTGAATTACAAAATACCCGTGTTAAAAGTGCTAATAGTGAATATTCTCGTGCTGATAGCAGTAGAGCATTTCAATTAAATTCATTATCTAATACTGTTAATAGTCAAACTATTGATTATAATTCTATTTATTCTATATTAACAGATCCACATACATCAACTTTATACACTCGTCATATTAGTTTACTATTATCTATTACTCGTACAAGAGCTAATGGTTTATATATTAGTGATATTGGT
>JAULBW010013014.1:0-10179 GCA_032358265.1 Vaucheria bursata
ATGTCGAGGTCGGCGATGGCCGGCGTGTTCCTGAGCAAGGCACTGTGCTGCGGCGAGTGCTTGAACCCGAGGCTGACGAAATCGTGCGCCGAATAGCCGGACGCATCTTCGGGATCGGAGTAGCCGTCACCGGCAAGGTCTCCTCCGGCGGGCGACGCGATCGTGATGGCATAGCCCGCTTCGTGGAAGGCCAGGTAGGGATGCGTCAGTTCTGCCCACCAAAACCCGATCGGCCAGCCGGTGACCGGGGATATCGCCGGGTTCGACGCAACGATCAGGACGCGCCGTGATGTACCTGCAGCCTCGCTCATGCTTGTCGTTCCTTATGCGCCGATGAAGTCGCTGATCGCGGCGATCGTTGCCGCCGGCTGGTCGATCTGCGGAAAGTGGCCGGCATCGGGAATGAGCTGCGCGCTGGCATCGCCAAGCTGGGCGGCGAAGACCTCTGCCAGAACCGCTGGGAACAGGCGGTCGTCGGCACCCCACAGCACGAGCGTCGGCGCGCCGATCTGCGGGAGCAGGTCTTCAAGCCGCGGCGAGAGGGTGATGCTTCTGCCCCACGTTGCGCTGATCGCCTTTTCACCGCTGCTGACATAGGCGGCAAAGGCCTGCTCCGCGAGGCCGGGTGTCTGCGCGGCCGGCCCGTTGATCGTGATGTCGATCAGCTTCTGCATCTCTTCCGGGCTGCCCGGATCGAAGTTGACCGGTGGCTCGCCCTCGAACATGGCGCGGAAGCCTGCGACATCGATCAGCACAAGCTTGCGGACGCGGTCGGGAAAGTGTGCCGCAAAGGTGGCGGTCACCCAGCCGCCGACCGAATTGCCCACCAGCACCGCGTCGGTCAGGCCGTGCCCATCGAGCAAGGCGGCAATCGCTTCGGCCTGCATCGGAATGCCAAGGTCATCGCCGTTCTTGGAGGATTCCCCGAAGCCGAGCATATCGACACAGAACAACCGGTGCCGTGCGCTCAAGGCCGCGGCAACATGCGCCCAGTCCTCCTTGTGCCCACCAACGCCGTGCACGATGACAACCGGACTCCCGGAACCGCTATCGGTGTAGGCCAGTACTTTGTCATTGAACGTGCAGATCTTGGTTCTCACGGCACTGTCTCCGTCCTGTCACAATCCTCTTGTCCCGTTGCATTTGCTACGTTAGCGTTTTTTACTGGTCTATGGCCGAAACGCTTATTTTCTTTACTCATCGTCTCAACCGGCGCGAGGATCGGATGCCGAAGCTCAACGTTCATTTCGACGTCTTGTCGGATGTTCTCTCGCTGGTGCGGCTGCGCGGCGAGCTGTTCTGCGCGAACGAGAATTCAGCGCCGTGGAGCCTTGCCTTCCGCGATGGGACCTCGCGGTTTCACATCATCGATCGCGGCACGGTCTGGCTCACGCCCGACGGCGACGAACCGGTGAGGCTGGACGCGGGCGACATCGTGATCCTCCCGCTGGGGAGAGGCCACGTGCTGTCCAGCGCGCCCGGCCTGCCGCCGGTCGCGCTGGCCGATGCGCTCGCAAAGGCCCCCATTGCTCCCGGCGACATATTCCGGTTCGGCGGCGGCGGCGAGATCGCCACGCTGGTGTGCGGCCAGTTTGCCTTCGATGGCGTGCTGGCCCCCAGCCTGATGGGCGTGCTCCCGGCGGTGATCCATGCCCGCCCCGATCCGCGCAGCCCGCTCGACTGGGTGCGGCTGATCAGCAGTTTCCTGATGCAGGAGGCGTATAATCTGCAGCCCGGCTCGGCGATCATGGTCGCGCGCCTGTTCGAGCTCCTGTTCATCCGCACGATCCGCGAATGGGGCGCCGGCAACCCGGGCAACCTCGGCTGGCTGAGCGGATTGAGCGACCCGCAGGTGGGCCTCGCCTTGTCCGCGATCCACGACGACCCGGCCCGCGAATGGACCGTGCAGCAGCTCGCCGAAGTCGCCGGACTTTCGCGTTCGGTCCTAGCCGGGCGGTTCCAGCGCGTGGTGGGCCAGTCGCCGCTGCGCTATGTGACGGACTGGCGGCTCAACATTGCCGCCGACTACCTTCGCTCCGGCTCGATGAAGATCAGCGCGATTGCAGCCGCAGTCGGCTATGGCTCGGAAGCGGCGCTGTCGCGCGCGTTCAAGCAGAAGTTCGGCACCAGCCCGGCGGCTTTTCGCAGGCAGGGCTAGAGCGAGATGGTCGCAAGGCCGTCCAGCCAGTCGGGCCCGAACGCCATGCTCGGTGTCAGCGCGCCGGGCGGCGGACTTTCCGTCAGCGCGCGCACCACCGCCTCGACAGCGAAATCGGCGGCGGCGGCGAACCCTTCCCCCGTCTTCAGTTGACCGGCGCAGCAGCGCGATCCGCGCCAGCCCGTAACCCAGACGCGCGATACGGCCGAGGCGGCATCCTGGTCACCGGCGTGACCACCGGAATTCGCCAGCCGCCGCCGCACCGGCGGAACACGCAGCAGAACCGGCATGAGCGGAGCGATAAGGCTGGTGGCAAGCGCCTGGGCAGGCGCCATAGCTACGCCCGCAACCGCTTCGTCCGGCCGGAACGCCAGCTGCGCTGCAGCAAGTTCGGCGAGGGGCGCGCTGGCAAAGGCCTTGCGGCCGCCGCCGTCCAGCGGTTCGTGCCAGCGGGTTGCCCCCAGACGGGCGCGCACCACGGCTCCGCGCCGGACCATCCGGCCACCTTGCGCGAGCACCGCCAGCGTGCTCTCGGCCACAGCAGGCGTGGCATAGGCAGAGGCGGCATCGACCGCGATCCGCAAGCGGTCCAGTCCGCCCAGCGCCCTTGCCACCTGCGCCACCACCGCGTCCGCCGCAGCAATGCCGAAGCCGACCCCGCCGACAAGAGCAACGCCCCGCGCCTTTGCCTCCGCATCGCGCGCGTAGAGATCCATCAGCGGGGCGATTTCACCGCCGAGATCGAGATAGGTAGCCCCCTCCTGTAGCGCGGCACGCGCGGCGGCGGCGCACGTTTCGGTAAACGGGCCCGCGGCATTCAGCAGCAGCCGGTGCCCGGCAATGGCTTGGCCGATGGCAACAGGATCGCGGGCATCTGCCAGCGCTATCGCCAGTCCGTGCGGTTCCGCCAAGGCCCGCAGCCGTGCCGCATTGCGCCCCACCAGCGTCGGACGCAGCCCGCGCGCCACGGCGCGTTCGAGCACCATGCGTCCGGTCAGTCCGGTCGCGCCCAGCAGCGCCCAGGCCGATTGCTCCCCGTTCATCCCGGCGTCCGCGCCGAATGCGTGCCCGCCCTGGCGCGAAACCGCCGTGGGGAAACCTCGCATTTGCTCGGCAATGTAACGGCACGGCGCATGGGCTTCTCCTGCTGCATCGAAGGTATCTCACCCGCATCTATGCGCTGGCGCCGCCCCACGCTGTAATCTGAAGCCCTTGGGCTGTGACAAAAGTCACAGGGCACCGGCGAGGATCAGCCCAGCGTCGCGAGCCGGCCGAGCGCTGCCCGATCGCCGATCACGATGACACTTCCGCGCGCCGCGATCAGCCCCTCGCGGCGCAGATCGCCGAGCGTGCGCGCAACGGTCTCGCGGACGCTGCCGATGGCCGAAGCGAGTTCCTGCGCGGTCGCGACCACCGTGCCTTCACCACCGCCGTCCGACGCAATGTCGAGGAGATGGCGGGCAAGGCGCTGGCGGATCGAGCCGAACACCATGGCCTGCATCCGCTCGACCAGGTCGAAGCTGTTGTAGGCGCACTCGCGCGCCAGCATCAGCGCAAAGCCTGCTTCGTGATCCGCCAGCGCCCGGACCGCATCGGCCTGAAAGTAGCAGATCGTTGCGGGCGTGATGGCGGTGACCCGCACTGCTGCAGGGCCGATCAGCAAGGTCGGCACCCCGAGCAGTTCACCGGCACGGGCATGGCGCACGGTCAGTTCGCGGCCGTCCGGCGCGGCGATCCACACCCGCAGCATCCCGCTGATCAGCAGGGTCAGTCGCGGCGCATCGTCCTCGCGGTAGAGCAACGCCCCCGCCGGCACCTCGAGCAACTGATGGACGGCGAACAGCGCAGCGAGACTGTCCGGCGCAAGCGCTTCGAGCGCCGAGCCCTTGATCAGGCGCTGGCGGGCGGAATGTTCAAGATCGCTGTCCACATGTCCTCCCGGTCTGCACCATACCCTCCCCTCTGCACTCCCATCAGTGCAGCTGCGGCTCGAGCGCATCCTGCAGAAAATCGAGAAACAGCCTTACCCGCAGCGGCGGCGTGGGCCGCAGCGCGTAGACCGCGTTGATCGTGGCGCTGCCCCCTGTCCATCCCTCCAGCACGCGCACAAGGCTTCCCTGCTCCACCGCATCGCGCACCACGAAAGCCGGCAGCGAGGCCAGTCCGCCGCCCGCAAGCACGCTGCGCTTCACGGCTTCGGGATCGTCTATCAGGATCGCCGGGTTCCAGATGATCGCAAGGCTGCGGAATGGCGAAACGAGCTGGAAGTG
Organism: Vaucheria bursata; assembly: GCA_032358265.1. Taxonomy (NCBI): domain Eukaryota; class Xanthophyceae; order Vaucheriales; family Vaucheriaceae; genus Vaucheria; species Vaucheria bursata. The sequence continues at coordinate 4,429 of JAULBW010013014.1, forward strand.
GTCGTCTTCGTGGCGCGGATAGAGACCGACAAGATCGTGCAGGACAAGGTCCGAAGGCTCCTGGACCGGCGGGCGGACAGCAAGGTAGTCCGGACTGCCGACGATCCAGAAATCGATCTCGCCCAGCTTGTGCTGGCCAAGCCCGGCGGTGGCCACGGACCCGATCCGGATGGCCACATCGACCTTGCCTTCGCCCGACCCGACATCCGCCCGGAAAGGGCTCAGCGAGAGATGGATCTTGAGACGCGGATGGAGCTCGCGAAACCGGGGAAGCAGCGGCGCGATGAAGCGCGCGCCGAACGTCGCCGAGGCGGAAATCCGCAGCAGGCCCTGCGCGATCCCTTCGCCCCGCATCACCTTCTGGGCCTCGATCGCATCATCGATCAGGCGGCGGGCATGAGGGAGGAAGCGCGCCCCTGCTTCGGTCAGTTCGACCGTGCGCGACGTCCGCCGGAACAGAACACAGCCGATCTGGTCCTCCAGCCGCGCAAGTTGCCGCGTTACCGAGGACTTGGGTATGCCAAGGCCACGCGCGGCTGCAGTGAAGCTCCCCGCCGCGTGGATGCCGAGAAAGACCTGAACGTCGCCGAGCTGGAGCATCGTTGCCGATTCCGGGATGATAGCCTCCTGATTAGCGCATTGATCAGTCCCTGTAACACCCCTAGCTTCGATGTAGTCGAGGGTACTTCGCGCAGTCTTGCGCAATGATTGCACGGTTTGCGCCAATCGACCGGGGCGGGCACGCAATGGTCAGGGTTCTGATTGTCGAGGACGAGCGATTGATTGCGCGCGATCTGGCGGAAGGTCTGCGCGCGATCGGCCATGTCCCGCTGGCGGTCGCCAACAGCTACGACGAGGCGGTGCGGCTGCTGCAGTCGGAACCGGTCGAGCTTGCGATTATCGACATCGAGATCGAGGGCGAGCGCGACGGGATCGCGCTCGGTGCCGAACTGCGCGAGGAGTACGAGATCCCCTTCGTCTTCCTCACCAGCCACTTTGACCGGGCGACCGTGTCCGCCGCCGCCGCGGTGCGGCCGAACGGATATCTCACCAAGCCGTTCGACATGGCCTCGCTCGATGCCCTGATCGAAACCGCGCGGGCGAATTTCGTGCCGGGCCAGCGGGTCGACTATGCGCGGCTCGCTTCGGCGCGCGAAGGCTGCGCGGGCGGGCTTTCGACACCGCATCGCGGCCTTGTCGAGCGCTGGATCGCGCGGCGCATCGGCGGATCGATCCGCATCGCCGAGCTTGCCGCGCTCTGCGGCCTCAGCGTGAGCAGCTTCCAGCGCGCCTTTCGGGCAAGCTTCGGCCAGTCGGCGCACGCCTACATCACCGCGCAGCGCGTTGCGGAGGCCAAGCGCCTGCTGCGCAATACCGATTGGGCGATCTCGGAAGTCGCCTCGGCCTGCGGCTTTTCCGGCCAGGCGCACCTGACGACGGTGTTTCGCCTGCATACCGGAACGACGCCTGCGCGGCACCGCCATGCGCTCTAGCCCCGGCGCATGGCTCGGCGCGCTGCTTTCGCTCGTCCTGCTGACGGGTGCCGGCCCCGGCGGGCCGCACCGGACCCTGCCGGCCTATGACAGCGAGACGATGCGCAGCGCCTACGCGGCGGACCCGCTGCGGGTGCGCCAGCAATCGCTGCCCTATCTCGATCCCGATGCCAACGTGTCCCGCCGCGAGCGCTTCGAGGCGACCCGCAATGTCTCGCTGACCTTCGCGGTGCAAGGCGACTACCAGAACGGCCTGCTCTATGCGCGGACCGCCTACGAGCTTGCCCGGGCCGATGGCGACAAGCGCGGCATGGCCGGTTCGTTGAGCAACATCGGCGCCATGGAAAAGTCGCTCGGGCACTATAACGAGGCCACATCCGCCCTGCGCCGTGCCTCGCGGCTGGGGCGCGAGATCCGGCACACCCAGGTCGTCGTGTCGGCGCTGGGCAACCTCTCCAACCTGTTCCTCGATCTGGGCGACTATCCCCACGCCATCGAATTCAGCCGCGAGGCTGAGGCGGTGGGTCTGCGCGATCCGGCCGTCGGCTTTTCGCCCGTGGGCTTTATCGGCCGCGCACAGGCCTATGCCTTGCTGGGAAAGAGCGACGAGGCCCGCGTCGCACTGGACCGCGCAAAAGCCGGGGTGCCGCCCGATGACAAGGCACGGCAAGGCGCGATCGCGCTGGCAGCCGCGCTGCTTGCGCAGCAATCGGGACATCCGCAGCAGGCCATAGCCGAGGCGGAAACCTGCGCGCGGTTGGTGCGCGAGGCGGATGCCGCGCCCCGGCAGGCGGTCGAATGTCTTGCCATCGCCGGGCGCGGCTATCTCGCGCAAGGGAAGCTGCGCGAGGCCGCAGTCCGGCTCGCCGACGCCAAGGCAGCCCTTGCCGCCGCGCCGGGCACCGGTGACCCGGCAGCCGATGCCGAACGGCTCGCCATTGCGGAGCTGGAGCGCGACTGCGTGATGAAGAAGGCAGCGCCGGGCGACCTTCCGGCAATCCTCGAGGCCATCCAGACCTACCGCAGGCGCATCGATTCGGCCCGCAGCGGCGCGCAGATCGCGGTTGCCGCAGCCGATATGGGCCAGGAAGGCCGCGATCTCAGCATCGCCCTGCTGGAAGCGCGCAATGCCAACCTTGCGCTGCGCTCGCAGCAGCAGCGCTATCTCATCGGCTTTGCGGCGCTCGTAGCCCTGCTCGCCGGAGGGGCTGCGCTGCTGCTGTGGCGCGCCTGGCGCGAGCGGATCCGGCTGACCGCAAACCTTGCAGCAGCGCTCGATCACCAGGCCACGCTGACGCGCGACATCCGCCACCGCGCGCGCAACAATCTCCAGCTGATCCTCAGCCTGCTCAATCTGCAATGGCGATCGGCAAACGAAGCTTCCGGAGCGCCGGAGCCGCTGCCGCAGCCGTGGGACGACCTGCGCCGCCGCATTGCCGCGATGGGTTTTGTCCAGAGCGCGCTCTACGACGAGGAGGACATCGACCGGCCCGTCCTGCTCGCACCCTTTCTCGGCGGCCTCGGGCAGGCAGTCGCAACCAGCTATGGCCGCGAGCACGACATTGCGGTGGACGGCCTAGCGCCTGACATCGCGATCCCGTGCGATCGCGCGCAGCCGCTGGGGCTGCTGGCAAGCGAACTGCTTGCCAATGCCTTCAAGCATGGCGGTGCCGGCAAGGTACGGATGGGCCTTCAGGCCGAAGCCGGCAGCGGATTGCTGCGCCTGACGGTTGCCGACGAAGGCACCGGCTTCACGCCTGGGGGCGCAGCAAAGGGCGGCTCGGGTCTCGATCTTGTCGAACACTACATCGAGCAGTTGCACGGCACTGCGGCGCTTGCCTCCTCGGGCGAAGGGACCGTCTGGACCGTGACCTTTCCGGCACGGACCGAGACACGCGTGCGGTGACCGGATTCTGAAAAAGACGGCGCAGGCCTGAAAGACCGGGCGCTTAGGCTGCGATAGCATCCCGCACATCCGCTCCGCAAAAAGCCGGAGCCGGTGCTGAGGAGACGCATGATGCCGATCGCCAAGGCTGCCCCCGGTCAGGCCCTGCTGAAGCCCGAGGACCACTTGCTGATCATGATCGACCACCAGTCGCAGATGGCCTTCGCGACCAAGTCGATCGATGCCGTGACCTTGCGCAACAATGCCGCGCTGGTGGCAAAGGCAGCGGCCGAGTTTGCTGTTGCCACGATCCTTACGACCGTCGCGGAAAAGACCTTCTCCGGTCCGATGTTCGAAGATCAAGGCCGCGTTCCCGGGCAAGACCGCGCTCGACCGCACGTCGATGAACACCTGGGAAGACACGGCGGTGATTGCCGAAGTGAACCGCATCGGGATCGGCCGCGTGGTGCTCGCGGGGCTGTGGACGAGCGTCTGCATCGTCGGCCCGGCTCTTTCCGCGCTCGATCAGGGCTTCGAGGTCTACGTGATCACCGATGCCTGCGGCGACGTGAGCGACGAAGCGCACGAGCGCGCGATCCAGCGCATGGTGCAGGCCGGCGCAAGTCCGATGACCTCGCTGCAATATCTCCTCGAACTCCAGCGCGACTGGGCGCGCAGCGAAACCTACGACCAGACCGTGCAGACCGCGATCACCAACGGCGGCGCCTATGGCCTCGGCCTGATCTACGCGCACACGATGTTCGGCGGCGGCGAAGGCGGACACTGAGCGCGAGGAGCGGGAGGGAGGCGCGGATGAAGATGTACCTCCTTTCGCTCGGCGCAGGGCTGCTCGTCGGCGCCATCTATGGCCTGCTTGGCGTGCGTTCGCCGGCACCGCCGATCGTTGCGCTGGTCGGGCTGCTCGGCATCCTGATCGGCGAACAGGCGGTGCCCTATGCGCGGCACGCCTGGCTGCGGTCCGAACAGGTGCGTCCGCCCCATGCCGCCGCACGGGCGCATCTGTTCGGCCGTTTGCCGGGGCACGGCAGCGAGCCGGAGACGGAGCAGCGCGATGGCCGCACCTGACCTCATTCTCGCCAATGGCCGCGTGACCACGCTGGATCGCAGCGCGCCCTCGGCCACCCATGTCGCGATCACCGGCGATGCGATCGCGGCGGTCGGCTCCGGCCGCGAGATCGCGCCGCTGGCAGGCCCTGCCACGCAGGTAATCGACCTTGGCGGCAGCCCGGTCCTGCCCGGTCTCGTCGACACCCACACCCATATCATCCGCGGCGGGTTGAGCTTCAATCTGGAGCTGCGCTGGGACGGAGTGCCCAGTCTGGCCGATGCGATGCGCATGCTGAAGGAGCAGGTTGCGGTAACCCCTCCCCCGCAATGGGTGCGCGTGGTCGGCGGCTTCAGCGAGCACCAGTTCGCCGAGAAGCGCCTGCCCACGCTTGATGAACTCAATGCGGCGGCGCCCGATACGCCGGTCTTCATTCTCCACCTCTATGACCGCGCGCTGCTCAATGCAGCGGCGCTGCGGGTGGTCGGCTACACCAGCAAGACGCCCGATCCGCCGGGCGGGGAGATCGTCCGCGATGCCCACGGGCGGCCGACCGGGTTGCTGCTCGCCGCGCCCAACGCGATGATCCTCTATTCCACCCTCGCCAAGGGGCCGAAGCTGCCGCCGGACTACCAAAAGAACTCGACGCGCCATTTCATGCGCGAACTCAACCGGCTCGGGGTCACTTCCACCATCGATGCCGGCGGCGGCTTCCAGAACTATCCCGACGACTACCAGATTGTCAGCGAGCTTGCCGCCGAAGGCGCGCTGACCGTGCGGATTGCCTACAACCTGTTCACCCAGAAGCCCGGCGCCGAGAAGGAGGACTTCCTGCGCTGGGCGGGTCAGGTCCGCTACCGGCAGGGCGATGACTATTTCCGCCACAACGGGGCGGGCGAGATGCTCGCTTTTTCCGCAGCGGATTTCGAGGATTTCCGCATGCCGCGGCCCGACATGCCGGACCACATGGAAGACGATCTCGAAGGCGTGGTCCGCGTGCTGGCCGAGAACCGCTGGCCCTGGCGGCTCCACGCCACCTATGACGAGACGATCAGCCGCGCGCTCGACGTGTTCGAGAAGGTCAACGCGGACGTCCCGTTCGATGGCCTGCACTGGTTCTTCGATCACGCCGAGACCGTCAGCGAACGCAACATCGACCGGATCGCGGCGCTTGGCGGCGGCATCGCGGTGCAGCACCGCATGGCCTTTCAGGGCGAATACTTCACCGAGCGCTACGGCGAGCGCAAGGCGGCCTTCTCGCCCCCTTTGCAGGCCATGCTGCGCGCCGGGCTGCCGGTGGCGGCGGG